>VYYJ01003928.1:0-14897 GCA_021029165.1 Cyphoderus albinus
GATACGCAGTTGAATTCGCAATGTTCTATTGCACAGATTTCAGTTTCTCGTGGGTCTAGAAATTTCAAACTGCAATAATAGCAGGGTTTACATTATTGAATGATTGGCTGCAAAAACAGCAAAGGCTAGATTAAGTGGCGATTTTCAAAGTCACTACCTATCAGTGCTAACTTTTGAGATACGCAGTTGAATTCGCAATGTTCTATTGCACAAATTCCACTTTGTCGTGGGTCTAGAAATTTCAAACTGCAAGAACGCCAGCAGATACATTATCGAGTGATAGGCTGCACATTCACAAAAGGCCAACTTAACTTGCGATTTTCAAAATCACGCCCTAACAGTGCTAACTTTTGAGATACGCAGTTGAATGAAATACCTATGCAACTTTTACTAGAAACTTGAACGCAAACTGTCCTCCAGCCTGTCGTTACTGACTTTTAAGTAAAAAGGTGAGTTAAAGATAAACAAGACAAAAATGGCGTTCCACTATCGTTACCAAGTGTGCACACTCTGCACACCCACGAGACATTATCCAAACACACTTTATAGAAGTATGTATACACACACACACATCAAGATTTTTCTTTGGCATCATCGGTTGTGTTCCCTTAAGAGTGCTTCCAGAATAATGCCACTTTTTTGGCAACTTTCACTTTACATTAAATTGTCTCCAGTCAGTCTACAATGCAGCCGCCGCTTCTCTGAGCAATGTTCAAAAGTACAAAGCACATTTACTTTTACGGTGTAAAATGCTCATTTTTCTGTTTAGTTTGCATACGAGATAAGAACAGCTGCTCGTTTTCGTTCGATGGTCTCACCGCTCCAAAAGTGCACACTTTTTACAAAGGGTTATGTAATATATAATTACCATCTTTCTGGTGCTACCTAATGTTAGCTTTGTTCGGCAGGTTGTTTGAGCACGGAAGTTGAATATTGGATTTGTGTTTTGTGCTTTGCAAGCAAAATATCATTTTTAGCCACTTTGCCTTATCTCTACTCTACCCTTGACTCACGTTGTTTTTCCAAATTATTCCATCCTCAACTTGAAACCAAAGGAAACTCAAAGTCTCTTCCAGTCTCGTTGTAGCAATCACCGGAAACATTTTCACAGAAAGTGGCTCACGTAGATAAGCCTTTAAAAGGATGTAAAACTTTAGTAGTAGGAGTAAACCCCAGCACACCGCTCCATTTTCCACTTCTCACGGACAATTTCAGCTCAGTCTTCAAAAAGTCAAAGAGCACATCGACATAACACCCGAGAATAAAGCGGAATGCATTCTACAATAACATTATTGTCCCATCATTGCATTTTCGAGCTACGCTCCATTTCAGCATTTTTTTTTCTTGCAATTTTTATTTTTATTCTCGTCTGTTCGTTCATTGCCTTTGCTTTTCATTGCATCAAATCCCATCCCACAGGCGAAATTTCATTTTCGTCGAGGAATGCATTAGACGAAAATACAAACCTCTTTGTGTGTACATGTGCATATTTCTGGTATTATTTTATTATGCATTTCATTTCAAGAAGCATGGAGAGAAAAAACAGGCTTGAACAATGACTCGTTATTTCGGATAAGTGGAAGTCTGAGCAATGTTTTGTTAACCGCATGTCGCACTTATGGTTTCCAAACAGTCGTCGTCTGCGTATTTTCTCATCTTACATAATGCATGCATGCTTGAATGTGACTGTAGCATCTTTCATTTGATATGATACAAAATTTTGTTCTCAATAGAGATGAGTTTTGAGCTTCCCCTTTCCCTTGAAATTGAACTAACGGAACGGAGTCACTTTTTTACTTGTTCACTTTTTCTCTCTAGTTGTAACTTTTGTGTAATAAGTGAGCAGAAGCAGCAGAAGAGACAGATGTGATGATGATCTCCTTTCATGTTCAATATTGCATGATATGTATCTCCTTAAGTGCTTCTGTTCTTTTCCCTGTGAAGGAGATGAGACGAAGAAAATTGTTGATGTTGATGTGCGTTTTGTGTTGTTGTGTTCTTGTGAAACTGGAGGAAATTGGAATGTCTGCCACACAGAGACAGGGACACCTCAAGCAACCTCAACTCATACAATAGCTAAATATGACTCAGTCTGTGCACACGCACACAATGCGCTGTAATGTAATGATGCAATTGCAGAAGGTAATAACAAGCAGAACCGAAATTCCGTGCATTTTCTCGTCCAATCTCAAAATACAAATAAAGCTACACTGGTGCAAGTCGTGCTGCAGAAATTTCAAATTTTGACTTGATGTTGATGTCACAAATGTCTTAAGAGAGAAATTCAATGTTATGTTATCTATGCATTTCCATGTCTGACAAGCATTTTTATATTTATTTGTATTTTCCCCACTTCAGGAATTTCTTCCGTCTTTATTGCCCGCGCCGCATACATCAAATAAAAATAATGATAAATAAAGAAGAGGAGGAAGCAATCGTGTTTGAGTGAGTGACTGATACTCTTTCAAATATCAGTGTATCAGACATTACGCACAACAGACAAACACAAATAACATGTTCCATTTTCCGAAAGAAACAAGAAAAAATCTTTCATTCCGCATAGTCGATTTTCAATGGCAATACTAGACTATGAACTATGATGGGATGATGAAAAGGGAAGACAAGGGAGAAAAGAGAAAAGTCTATGAGAAGAAAAAATGTGCATGTGCACCAAATGAAAAGCAAAGCAAGGAAACCACGAAAGATGCATAAATGCAATCTAATGCAGCCCATATTGGAATACGATTACATTCTCTGTGTGCATTTCTTTTTAGTAAGTGAGAGCAAGGACGAGTCCTAGCCTGCAGCCAGAACCTAGAGACTCAACTCGGTTTTCGGCTCCAGTGACTTCACAAGGCAATGGCCATCCATGATGATATGATGTGATACAATGATGTTTTATGCATGTCCCCTTCCTCCTTCCAAACTTAGTTCCAAACGGCAAACTTTTTTCTCCTGCCTTACTTTGAGTTCGAGTGCCCTTTCATTTTCATTTCAAAATAACACCAAAGAGAATATTATTATCTACAACATCCATCCGACTGCCTCCACACAATGTTTTGTACTACTACACTCCTATGCACACATCACATCATCTTTTTACAGTTGCTCGCTCGCTGCCATTTTTAACATGATTTTTCTTCTTACGGCGATTTCACCCGTCATCGTCATATCAAGCCATAAATATAAACCTTTGTATTTGTAAACTTCACTCAAAAAGTGTTCCTGGAGTGAATGAATGAGCCGACTGAACTTTCAAATACTCTAACTCTGCTGCTACGACTATGAATGTTCAGATGTGTGGTAAAAAGATAAATTGTGAAATTCACACAGACCCGATTGCCTGGTTAACTTTGGTCCCGGTGAAAAATGAGATTGTTAAGAGTTTCGTTACAAGGAAATTATTCTTCGTACATTTGCGTGGAGTTAGTGAAACTCTGAAACTTTCTTTAAAGGTCTGCTTATCTACTCCAAAACTTCATCTCCATTCTCTACAATTTTATCATTTTGACACATTACATTCCGGATGTGGATTTTTAACGGTTTCTCTTACTACTATGTTGCTTCTTCTCAGCCAGTTTGTGTCAATGTCAATAGCAGAAAGTTTCCAGTTCCGCTGAGGTGAAACACGCACAATCGAAACATGGGCATATGGATACACTGACACAAACATGAGGCAATAACCCATGACGGAGCATGCACGTTTCTCTCGCACACACCTCAACTCGCTCAATGTCCATTCATTCGTGAAGAGTTCCATTTTTTATCAGGTTAAGTTCAAGGTAGGACGGATAACAAGTTTAATGCATTACAGCTACTTTCTCGCCAAGACTTACGAAAATCTCGCTTTTCGGGGTTTCATATTCACAAGTGGAGAGGAGCCACAGAGAAGTTAACAAAGTTTTTGCACACAAACAGAAATCCATTCATTCAATTATTGGAGTTCCACCGCTACCAGTACCAAACAAAGTGAAGCAGTCCAAATTGGATCCATAGCCATGTGTCAATTACATAACACTTTAGCAGGAGGATCAGGCAAAGCAAAGCAAAGGTAAGATAACCATCCGGGATATCTCAGGAAAAAATCTCACGACAAGTGCTTAGCGCTAAGTACTCGGCTAACTCAACACTTGGAAATTCTCCGGGTTTCCCAATTTGCGTCAGTTTACCTTGACTTGACGAAGAGAAGCTGGCGCTTGTGAATTAAGCTGAAGCTGAGTGACAGGTCTTTAGGAGGAAAAATATCTCGATGAATGAATGAACGATCGTCTTTTTTCTTCTAGATGCTTCGGTAATAACCAAACGAATCATATAATGAGCCAGAGCGCGGATTTAATGCGTTGAAACATAAACATGTCAAGACGGTGTAGCGCCTCTTCCTCGCTTTCACAGAGACACGCTTAATTTGCGCTTAAATACGTGAACTGACTGAATAACGGTTGTGGCACGCGGTTTCCCAAAATCCTTCGATTCTCTACTCAGCTCTGAGAAATGCTCCATCTCCATCGCCGGCAAAGAAAAAGCAAATCGCGAGTTGAGCCTAAACTGAGAGAATTTTTTATAAGCAGAAAATCAATAAATAACGAATCATTCCCGAAAAAAGAATGACTGTCAATGGCAGATGAAATGAAACGACCTCAACTCAAGCAAATGATCGCATCACGACTTACGACTATAAAACGAAACTCTGGAAACTCCTCAGTTCTTATCTCACTCAACTCAACTTCTCTCACCAGTTTCTTTTTTTGCACATTTCTTTTCATGCAACATAAACTCAGTAGCGGATGCACGAAACATTTTAGGAGGTGACAGGTCAACCAGCCTGTTTAAATCTCGGAAAACATTAAAGCACTAAAGTAGAGCTTTTTATGTTTTTTATACATGGTGCATTCTCATTCTCGGAAACTTTTTCTTTTCTCTTCCTCCACTCACTCAGTAACTCAAGTCGATCCATCCCTTCGCATGGCACATGAATCCAGACAAAAAACAAATACAAGGCAAAGTGCAAGTGCAGTAGCGGTGAAATGATACGATGCCACCAGCCAACTCCAGTAAAATCTCCATCCGAACTGAAGCACGTGTCATGACACCAATTGCCATTGCCATTCGCCATTCCCACAAAAAAAATACCCACCTGAATCAAAGTTTCTTCAATGAATAAAGTAAGAAATGAACGAGTCGCTTTTTTTCTTTACAAGCCTCTGGGAGAAAAATTGGCCGAGGAACTAACTAAGAATAGAAATTCTTTCTTCATGATCATAAGGAATTGAATGAAGGATGGGAAAAAGCCTGGTCTGAAAGAAAGTCTTGACTCGCCTCGGTCTTCTCGGTTTTGGAAGCTCGTGTATGAAACTTGACGCTTACTCTGGTAATTTACTACCTCTTTGCATGCATGCATGCATATTCTCAAGTTAGACTTGGATTTGCTCATGAATGACTCATGGATCATGGAAGGAGTAGCGGAAAACAATCTGGATGAAGCAAGTGGAAGTGGAAGAGGAAAATAAAGAAAAGAATTCATCCACTTCCACATGAAAATCCTTCCTTCGAGAGAAAAGGCTTTACTTTACTTTTTGGCCACCACATTTTATTTTACTACTATTCCGCTCCATTCCATAGTTTTTAAGAAAAGAGGAAGTGAAGCAGGAGAGCGCACTAAAATGAAAATGAGCAACGGAACTGGAATAAATAGCAACTGCAACAAAAGTGGTGGTGGATGGAAGAAGAAAAGAGTGGCAAAGTAATGCAATCCAATCCAATGGTATGTGTGAAAGTCAAAGAGACAAATTCACAGGGGAAGATCATTCCATGCGATTTTGTGGCTTTCGTATAATAATGCTAATGGCCTTATAAATTATCCGTCGCTCCTTCTTCGAAGGGTGTAAAGTAAAGTGTGCACTATAAAAGACTTTACAGACGTTCTTCGTGGCTCAGGATGATAGTGGGATTTACTTTGAAATTTTTTCGGGAAAATATTATTCAGGACAGGAGTAACTGAATCCTGCGCTGGAGACTGAACAAGACATTTTTTAAAGTAAAAAATTGTAAATTAGACTGCCTGCATCTTTCGAAGAAAGAGAAAAAAGTGAGTAAGGAAGTGGAATTCTCTTCCTTCCAAGTTAAACTTTTATCTTGTTGTATTGCATTGGATGGAACATGTTATTTAATATTATAGTATAGAGAACTACTATTCCATCAGTTTTCCTTTGTTCGAAAGTTTTCACGATAAATGCACTTTGGCGGTGAGACAGCGTCGTAATTCTAGTGGTGAAATGTATTTTTAAAATGTGCATTCATGCATTGATGTACGCATTATCAAATTCATGAACAGGGCAGAAGAAAACGAAGATGGAAAAAGTACATAGTGAAATGAATGCCTGGCTGCTGGTGTCTTGAAAGAAAGTTAATCCTACCTGAACGAAATGTCTGATTTGGCATATTTCCATTTTAAAATGGGGAATTTACTGCTGAAAGCTACAGACAGAGATAAGAAAAACGTATGTACTGGTAAAAGTAATGATAATCGATTATTGGCTATCTTTCTCATCTTTTTGGAACGTGTCGAGCATGAGCCTAGCCAAATTTTTGATCAACTGAATCGATCGATCTTGTAAGAATGTTTTTCAAGAATCTGTTTAAAGCTTTCCGAATTTAGATTTTGGACTTGGACGACATCAATTGTTTTAGCCATCTAGATAATGTTATTGTAGGAATAGGTTACATTCCCAGGCATCGTTGTAGAATTTGATAATAATGTTTGTAATGCTATAAAGTTATTGTTTAAATACGCCGCAAAGCAGGAGCTGAGCCCAACTCCTGTGTATTTTGTTATGGTTTATGCAAAATAGCAGTGGAAGGATTCAAAGAGGCAATAATTTTCCCCAGCCCCAGCCAAAGTCAAGGGGGAACTGAAAATCACAAGGTTTCATTAAATATGTCACCACCAAAAAGCAAATAGATTCGAAATAACTTTCACTTGACTTCACTCACTACTCCATGATCATGGCCATGATAATAATGAGATCCGTCTCCGTCGCTTCCTTCCACAGTGCAAGGCAAGGGAAAGAAACTTTGAAACATAAAGAAACAATGAACTGCACACATGTTTGTGAAGTAACAATGCAAGCAATGTTTTATTATGTACCTTCCATAATTTTCTCCCCCTGTCAATTCCGGTATACAAAACCACTTAAAAACATTTCCCTTAAGCTGAGTGCATCCCCTAAGTACATTCTTTACTCTGACTTTACTCACACGCTGAAAATTTAATGTGCACTTTAATGCCTCCAAATAATACACTTGACATTAACTTCCTTTAAATGAGCATAAACTTTTTTTTCTTCAACTTCAACTCAACGAAATTGAATAATTCTTCAGAGAAGTCTAAAAAACAAAAGCAAGAAAATTCTTTCAACGTTGATGTCTCATGTCCCTACTGAAATCCGGTGGGTGATAAATGACCTTGAAGCATGTGAATTGACAATAATAACTTTCCTCCCCCAACTCCTCCACCACCACGACCATCGCCACCAGCTACAGCCAGACATCATAATGGTCAGTTCCAAATAAAAAATTGATGTATGACAGGAATAGAGTGAACGATATTGGCAATAACCATTTAAATTCAGAGCTAAGCTAAAAACTAAATTTTCGTTCTGACCCTCCACCCCCGTTCCCGTAGTCATAAGTAATCATGATCATGGGTAATATATTCAAATTCCGTGATAGTTTTATATCCACATGCACATCCACATCCACCCCGGATAACATTCCACGATTCCAAGAATGAGCATTAATATTATGGCCACAAAGCATGGATATCGGGGATGGCGATGCGGTAGGTAGAATGAGAAATGGCATTAAATTACATTATTATGTTTGAACATTGAACAGAAACTGCAGAACAAGAACAAAGTTAAGCTGTTTCATTTCCCTCCGCAGATGAATTATGTCCACATTTTTCAATTTCTTTCCCAAAATCAAAACATTTTGTACTTTGGAGGGAAAAGCATTAAAATATTTTATATTGACATGTCATGCGTGCGTGTAAGCAGCCAAAAGCAAAATGAGGATCGTTAACTGTTTTATGGCTCCTGGGTAATAATTTCGGTTCGGAGTTCGCTCCGAATTTAGTCTGAGTGAGTCGGATGGGGGAGAAAAAGTCGAAGTGCAAATAATAACGGCCCTGATGAAAGATAACAACATCATAAAAATAAACTGCCTCCTTTTCTTTCCAACCGTTTACCAACTGTAATGTAATGTAACGTGTCTTCTAATGATAACCCACTATTTGTGCATAAAACGTCCATATGTAGTACCATGAGTAATGCCGTGTAAATCGCAAAGTGTTTCTGTGCTCTGTTCCGTTAGCTATAATAAACCTTAGGTAAGAAAATGACTCGACTGGAGCTCATTAATTGCAATTTATGCGTGCCCATGCGTCATAATTAACGGCCCTCCCATCCTGGAATGATACAGACAAACGATCAAGTAAAAATTCAGGATCAGATCACCAGCAGAAGTTCCTCAACGGTTGCCGTTATGTTATGTGTTATTGCTTCATTTTCATTTTATTTTCGACCTGCCCAAGGCATTTCCAAAGTAAGTACACTATTATGTTAATTGCCAACTAATTAACTACACGCCTCTCGTCTCGTCTCTTCCCAACTCAACTTCACTTGCATAATACGATCCGTGTAAAATTCTACGTAGTTCTGCCAATCTAGATAACATTTTTATCTCCGCTCTTTTTTGTTGGTGAAACTGGCTGGATGGATCACTCCTGCAAGAAGTGCAACGCTCTAGTGTGTAAAGAGGAGAGTTAATTAAAACTTTGTTCCTCCACGACAGCGGCAGAAGCTAGCCAATATCTCACACTTTGCATCAACTTTTCATTCCATGAGGCACAACGAAGAGTCAAGTGCCACTTCTGCACTGACTGAGACAGATCATGAGACAGCCGTGTAGCAGCAGTCATCAAACTTTTTTACTGGAAGTCATCAGTGCATAAAACTTCGTTTCGTTTGCTTTAGAAGGCAGAATGCAATTTGCAAACTATGGATGCCATTTGCCGGCAGTATAATTTAATTGATCTTGATTAAATACGATGTGTTACTCATAGGCAAACAGCACGATCTTATTATATCGGCGCGATACTCCATGGGATCTTTATGCCATAACAATCGCAAATTGCAACATAGAATTTAATAACGACGCAAAAATGGGACACTTACCGGTTATTAATTTTGCAGTAGTAAAGGAACAGCAATTAACGTTACAGGTCGACGAACTCTTGACCTCCTCTTCTGTCCAATTGAACGTTTCCTCAGCTTTGGATTTGGATTTTACAATTCACTTTTTAACACTCACAAACAGTTCAAGTTGTACACACACCGAAAAAAGTAAAGTAAACACTAATTAATTAATTAATTAATTTTATTTTTAATCCGGAAACTGGAATGGGTAAAGATGTCCCAATCACTTTTATTTGTATCACCTGCAAGTGATTTCATTGAAGATTCGACAATTTTGGATTCACCCGCTTATTGTCAAATGTCAAAGCATCCATATTTCAAATTAAATTAAAAGTCACCTGTTTTAATGCATTGGTCATTGGGTCATAAAATGCATTCACTTTTAATTTTTCATGCACATGCACAGACACACTTCATTCATTTAGATTTGATTCGAATACTCAAAACAGCGTCTGGAACCTGTGAGAAAAATGTCTTGCATCATATGAACATGAAACTTAAGGCGTCAAACTTAATTATCTTCGACACTTTTTGCAAACAATTCAATGATTTTCTCCAGATTGATTCTGTCACTTGTTCACACTTCACATCTGCTGATAACTCGCACTTTCTTCGTCGCACGTAAAACGGAAAGCAGCTGGAGCAACTTGGAACTTATTTGGAGCGGTGCATTCACTCACATTCCATTCCAATTTCCATTCCACTTCCTTCCAGTTCCACCACTCACGAAATTAGCACAGAGACCGATCCGTCGTAGCTCATTTGCTCGACACGACAGCAAAACGCCGACTGACTCTGCGATCCTTGCAACATGGAAAAGGTTTCGTTTGAGTCTGTTAGACTCCTTGGAAGCGAGTAAAGCATGGAAAAATTGGAAACCGCTGTGTTCGGGGAATATCAACCTCCACCGAAAAGTCGGAGGGAAGCAGCTTACTAGAACTAAGGAGAAAACTCTTGCCTAACAAAAATAAGCTCTTCTCTTCGTTTCTCCAACATTGGACTTTATCTGGCTCCATGAAACCAAAGCATGGATTGGATAGGTTGGTTGCTGGCTTTCGAAATAACTGACGGTTGTAAACATGCATGCCACATCCAGGAAAGTATTATTAGGATTGTATTGCAACTTTGGGGCTCGTTCTCTTCTTCACTTTCAGCTTCAACAATCCAACATTTTCATTGTGTGGGTCTCAGGTCTGAGCGGAATAAATTCATACGTGAATACAATGTACAATGAGCATGAGACTGTTGTGTAACAGAACCGTGCTAGAGGGGCTTTCATTTTCAGCTTTAGTTCGGCTCTGTTCTTCCGTAAAAAAAAGTCTTTGCTCTGTCTGTAACTACGTCGGAGCTGGCTCTGTGTTGCCGTTATTGCTTATACTGGGACGGGAGAGCGAGCGGATGCTAAAAAGTCTGACAGGAGTGAGTCAACAAAATGCCTACAACATAACATCATAACAACATCGTATTACGTAATAATAATGCCTACCTTACCTTTTTCACTTTATATGACATGAATGTTTGTTATAGGTTATGTATGAGCGAGCATGGAAAATAAAAAACGAAATGAAACATGAAGTTCTCATTCTCACAGTGCTAGAACCTACTCACCGGATGGATAGAGTCAACTGGCTCTGGCTCCAATGCATTATTGAAAGTTTAGTGTTAATAATGGATACCTTCTAACGCATGCAGAGAGTTGAGTTTTCAGTTCCTTTATGGAGCGGGCGAACAATGCAACAATAAAGCAATCATGGGGATGATCATCTCTCATGGATATACATGGACGAGCAATTCAATTAAATTGTTTCTTTTTTACCAGTGCTTTTGCTTGGCATTGCATTGTATTGACACGGGAATGGAAATGAATGTCAGAATCAGAATGAATGCTTTATATGGATTTAGTGTGTCTTTTTTTGTGGCAGTTTCGCAAAGGTGTAATAATGATGGTGGTGCAAACACTTTACATACCTAATGCATATAGCCTAGTATTTACTCACATCACTAAAAGATACAAATCTTTCTTTGTTGTCCAGTCCAGTAGACTCCCAAAGCCAGAGAGTCAGGCTCAGAACACAATAAAATGTACAAAGGCTTTTACTGACTGTGACTGTGACTCACACGGGGTCTTTTAGACAACCTGTTTGAAGTTTTCTATCCTGGTACGTTTTAGAAAATTGGCGTGGCACTTGATGCCGCTTCATGCTGCTTGTTCGTAGTGCATAAAATTATATTACCTACAAATGTTGCTTTGAGCTTTGTTTGCAACTTTCAGTTTGTTCCTGTAAAAACGTATTTACATTTCATTGTATTTTGTATCGCATTTTACTGTGTGTAATGAAATGCAAAGGTGCAAACTAAAAATGGGCACAGCCACAGCCCACCTAAAATCTGTAAATAATAATAAATGTCAGCTAATAAATTCTATTCATACATCGCTGAATAATATAATTAGACTGTAATAAAGACAGATAAGGTGCGTTCAATCAGATAATTAAAACATGCACCTGACTCAATTTTATTTCCGTTTTCATGAATTTTCCAGTACTGAATTAACCACAAGTTTTCCATGATAAATGAGATCACTTTTGTCATCCCAAAAGCTTTGATTTGATTTGCAGCTTGTAATTTACAGGACTTCGGCTTTAAATATTCGGTAACTGACCAAACCACGCAATTAAGAAAAATTATCACTGATAAGGTGTCATCATAGAAACTTTACTGTGATAATGGGGATAAGTGCGATTTTTGCATGATAATTGAAAAATTAAAGTACCTTAAAAACATTTAATGATGATAGACTTTTTATTTGTAAATTCGAGTGACCTTCCTGTTAATAAAGTGCCACTGCCCAGAATCATCCTTAATGTGTCTTTAAGTATTATGCCCCGTACTAATATACGATATAGATGATAATCATTCGAATGACTTTTAATCGTTGACTAAATGAAATGATTATGCGGTTACTACAGTCGTGACAAATTGATTTCATCCCCATCCAATAATTTTGTTAGTTAAACGGTAATAATGGGATCCCTATTTCTGGTGTTAATTCCGGTCCGCTCATTCGAGTTCAGATTACGTCTTAAAGAACATAATATTTTCCAAACGGGGTAACCTTATAACTTTAAATAACTAATGTATCTCATTAATAATGATTAAAATAATTGTGAAATTAACATGGGCATAATTAAAAATTAAAATGGGTGGTCCAGTCTGATATCCATTTCCATTTCCTCCGCTACAGGGTCATACCAGTCCAGGCGCCAAACGAAGAAGGAGGAGACCAGGGCGTGGTTGACGCGCTTAACCGAGGGGGTACACCAAACGAGGGGCAGCCGGGTGTCATGCCCGGTAGAGATATAATCTTGCCAACCACAAAAGACAAGATTCTGGCGTACAAAGTGAAAACGGATGTGGGCACAATGCTGCTAGAGATAACACGAGACACAATGAAATTGACGAAAGCAGACACCAAGACAATTCACAAGGCGCTATCAAGAGGTTCCATAAACAGCGGGGACGATCCTATTGTGGGAAGACTCCGCAGACTCTCGATTAGGTCGTCGCCCTCAGACGAGGATGTCAAACTAACGGAAATGATCAACAGTAAATTTTTGGAAAAGCACATGGAGGATACGCTGACAAAATTCGACTTGCTCTACGCCTCATGGGAGCACTCGATCGATGAGAAATTCTCGCAGATTTGTTTCACAGTGCCGGCCGAAATGGAGGATGAAATTATTAATCATCTTCATACGGTGGGCATTGGAAAGAAATATGAGTCAACATTAGGGTAATTTGCTTTTTTTAAAGTTAATTTAATTAAGTAAAATGAAAATGTAAAAACTCATTTGAATCCGTTTGAAGAGTTTGTGGCACCACGGTGTTCACAAGAGATTCAAGAGAGAGAGAAGGCAAAGAACTGGAAATGATAAACGATGCAAAAGGGAAATGGGATGATTTCATCGCATCGATAAGGGCACGGTTAACGGTGGCCCAGGTGGTACAAAACGTGAAGGCAAATGCGATGATTACATTTGACTTCATGGTAATGGTGATTGTGGCAGGGTAGGTCTTTCAATATCAGAATTGCAGTCAGTTTAATTCTGTACGTTTTAATAATTTAATTTCATCTGCTTTTTTACTTTCCAGCATAATAGCAGCTCTGGGGTTACTTGAGGACAGTCCTGTGAACTTGATAGCGTCAATGCTGGTGTCACCCCTGATGGGTCCTATCATGGCAAGTAAAATGATAATTTTAATAATAAAAAATACATACGTATCGCTGTATCGATTATTTATTGTACTATTTAAAAAATAATGGACTTTGTACTACTTTTGCCAGGCATTCACTTTCGGAGCAATGATCCGAGATATTCCATTGGTGAAGGTAGGCATTTTCTCAGAACTCATTGGTTTATTTAGTTGCTGGGCTGTGGGTTTTACCTTCGGAATTTTTCTGCAATCCGCGCCTTGTGATGGACCTTGGGCAAATGTTAAAGAGTGGCCCACGAATGAAATGATTAGCAGGGCAAAGTACAGATCCCTCATAGTGGGCGCTGGAGTAGCAATTCCCAGTGGAGCTGGTAATTAATCATTTCATTTAATAATTGGCTTTAAGGATTGGTAACATTTTATGCTCTTATACATAAACTTAGGTGTCGCGTTATCCATTCTCGCCGGAAATGCTGGCTCTCTGGTGGGCGTGGCAATTTCTGCCAGTTTATTGCCTCCTTGTGTCAATTGTGTAAGAATTTCAAAACGTACAATCAGCCAGAAGTGAAAAGGTGACCTAATCAAAGATAAAAACCCTTTTGACAACATTTCAGGGGATTTTCTTTGGTCTAGCAACCGTAATCGGATTTCAAGAAACAGGCAAGGGAAACTCTGTGAATAGTCTTGGATGTGATGACATATTGGCATCCGGAGGTCCCATAGAAAATCGGCAATGGATAACTCCGAACAATGCAACATACGAGCCTATTTATTGCAGAAACATTGTTCGCGAGTATTTAATAATGGGAACGATTAGTCTCTGCCTCACGCTGCTTAACATTGCTCTTATATTTTTAGTTGGTATCATTTGCCTAAAGGTGAGTGAAGCAAATCTAGTGTAGAAAGCTGAATACAATTAGTAATAAATAAGCAATTAATTAACACTATTAAAAAATGTAATTGATTAGATAAAGGAAGTGGCACCGTACACGTCGAAAGCCGCAATGGCCAGATTTTGGAAGCACGACTTGAAGGAAGCTCGAGCGTATAATATCAAATATGGGTGAGTGAAGATTGAAAACTGATTTATGTAGATAATTAATCAGAACCTTATTTAATAAGCTTTGTTTTATCAAAGGGCTTCCGAGGATGTTCCCGATGTTGATAATCCCCGTGTTCTTCGTGAAGTGGATGATGACTTTGTCTTCAATCGAGTGAGAAACAAGGCCATCTGGCAGGATGAAAATGTGATTCATCAAGTGAAAGAGAAACAGTCGAAAGGGCAGATGCCACCAAAGACAAATCAAAGCAGGGCTTGGTTTGGTGGTTTATTATAAATAATAACGCTTTAATTACAAATTTTTATTGTTAAAACATCTTGGTTTTAAAACTGTTGGTCGCTCGACAAAAATTACTGCAGTATAAAAA
>VYYJ01003929.1:0-14894 GCA_021029165.1 Cyphoderus albinus
AAATGTATCAGGTTTGGCGGCTGTGACGGTGGTGAAAAAAGAAAGCAAGAGAAAAGAAAAAGGAAGGGGAGAAAAAAGCACCGAGACGGTGTGATTTTTTGTCAGGTTTTTAAAAGAGCAAGGGGAAAGTTGGGAAAGTAGATTTTTTCATGGCAGAAAGCAAAAACAGTGAGAAGGGTTGTTTTGGGAGTAGAACTGCTTGTAAAGTGGAGGAGTGAGAGTAAGTGGCGAGGTGTGTGTAGTTAAGTGGCATTAATAGACCCTGTTTCTTTCCCCCTTTTTTTCTTTCTCAGTTGGAGTGAAAAAACAGCTTTTTTGAGAAGGGCAATTTAACACGGTGTAATGATGCCGATCATAGTAATAATAATAATAATGATACGGGCTGGTAGTGGTGGTGGTAGTGTGTACTTTTTAGTTGGGCAATGTGGTAAACAAATAAGAAAAGAAAAAACCATTAATCTGTCAAATTCATACCAGAAAAATGGTTATTAATTAGGCATTATAATTTTTAAAAAATGCATGATGGGTCCATTCTAAAAATATAATTATTCATAGCATTTTATAGGTTAAAAATTAAGACGTCAATGGTAAAAATGTTTTAAGTGGAATACAAACAAGAATAACTTTCAATTTTTATGTTTTTCAGAAATAAGACCATTCATCAACATTTCATTAGAGCATTTCTAAACTCTTGACAAGTTCCATGTACTGAATTTTACTGAACTGTCAGTTGGATTGTGGAATATTGTGAAAATTTCAAACGAAGCCGGAAAAGTAATTAGGGAAAAGCATCTCATCAATGCATTTTCTTCCGTGATATTTTCAATGTTCGTTATTGAACATCAACCCCCGTCAACCCTTTTATTTTAGCTGATAGTAACTGGAAAGTCGATTATACCCCTTCTCCAGTAGGGGTGAAAATATTCCATACGTCAGCAGCATTACTAAAGAAGTAAACTGTAATACGAGTATAGTAGCTACGTAAGGTATAAATCTCGTTTGAATTAAACTTTCTAAAGATTTCAGCTGGAAGTAAAGTATGTAAATGTTAAACAAGTGCTGCTATGTGTGTATTATTTAATTTCACAATCAGTCGATAATATAAAGTTTTACGGTTATAGCAGGTTTCTCCTTTTCTCGGAAAGGCCTTGTAAAGGGATTAAACTTTCTTTACTTAAGAAGATAAAAGTGTGTAGCTCGTATTATCTGTGTCGTGTTCGGGTTCCTGGATTATTTTATGGGTGCTTAAGCCTCTTATTTCTTTATAGACTTTCCGCATTTTCACTCAACTCTGCTCTCCGCCAACCAAACGTTACTTTAACTTTGCGGAGGAGAAAAGAAGAGCGGATCCTTTTTCTTGCCTTGTTGCTTCCTTGAAAAATTAAGAGAGGCTGTGAAAAAGAGAGAAGACAAGATAAAGAAAGGAGGAGAAAAAGATGAGGTGGAGGAGAGAAAACTAATTGCTAATAACTCTTTTCTTGACTCATTATATCACGGCTCATTTCCGCCGCCACGACCTTTTTTGATTAAAACTCTCTCTCTTTTCCTCCAGTTGCCCTGCTTTGTGCGTCTTGCTATTCTACGGCAGGCTTTAACATTTCCCCACTAGTGTTGTTTTATACTGCTACATGGTGTAATTTTGTAATAACAATATTATCCTCATCTTCAGCTCTTATGATCATCGTCATCATCAAAGCAAGTTTTATGTTATTACAAAAGACGAAGGAAAACGGAGTAAACAAAATAAGCCCGTTCCTTTCAAGGCTATTTATCTTTTTACAAGTTTTCCTCTACTGGAAGGAAAAGAAAGAGGAAAAGTGAACACAAAATAATACGCTTTGTGGCTTTTTCCGACTTTGCCTCTCATGAAACTACGGGTAATTTTTCGAAGCACTTTTTGATGAGAATGATGTAAGGAAGAATGAAAGGAGGCAACAGGAGAGAAAGTGAAAAATAAGTGTAATTATAATCTCAAACAAGATCATTATTACTTGTTTTTGTGTGTTTGTGTAAATAAAGTTGTTGGCTTCTTTCATCTTTTATATGGGATTTTATAATTTATGGGAACAAGTTAAAGAAGGAAGAGAAAAAGATTTGTGGATGCACAAGGGGACACTGTGACAATTTAATAGTGCAAAAGAAAAACTTGCCACCGTTTTACGTTTTAACAAATTATTCCTCTGACTGTTAATTACGTACTCAGAAGAGAGCGTTCAGTTCAGGTATATCCGATTTTAATTAATAGGATTAAACACGAAAGCTAGACATAATGCGGCTACAATACAAACAAAATGCTTCATTTCATGTTTTATAATTGTGATTAAGTGCTGAATATTTTGTGTCGTCCAACAGAATGACAATTTCGCAAAATTAAAGCGCGTCATTTATAAAAAGCAAGTCTACAACAAAAGAACTTTCTCATTCCAAACGCCAACTTTCAAAAAGCCAAAATGCACCTCGCAAATGAATTAAA
Source organism: Cyphoderus albinus (assembly GCA_021029165.1). NCBI lineage: Eukaryota > Metazoa > Arthropoda > Collembola > Entomobryomorpha > Paronellidae > Cyphoderus > Cyphoderus albinus. Next base: position 2,474 of record VYYJ01003929.1, read on the forward strand.
TTTCATCACGGAAACATATCATAAGCTCGCCACAGAGGTAAGTGATTTTTACATGATTGACTTACTATGATATGATGTTAATTTAGTTTCAAAGAATGAATTGTTTAACCTTTGGCAATAAAAATAAGTGCTAAAAATTTACAACGTGAAACAATGTTTTATTGATTTGCCCTTTAACCGCTAACAAATGACATTATTGTAGGGATACACAGAGAGTACATTTTTACTGTTTGTATGTATATGTATATTTATGTTATTTTTTCGTATAATTTCAAATTCTTTTTCATTTTCGTACAACCATTAAGATTATTAAAGCCAGTAGACAAATGACATTAAAGCATATTTTTCAATAATTTTAATGTTACAATTCTTAAAAACCGGAAAATTCTTGCGAAATTAGGTCGTTACAGAAAGGTGCCTCTCGGAGCTCATTTCGGGTAATTTTTTATTAACTATTAATTACGTGTTTAGAAATAACTACAGAGTTGAAAAGTCACTCTGTTTTGTAATAACTCTGGAACGTAAAATCACCTAAATCTGAGCGATAGTTCACTTGATATAGAAATCGATTTGACATCAAATGGTATAAAGTGTTGGTCACCGTGATCTTTCGTGTGACCTCTGAAACGGAAGTGCCAGAAGGATTCATTTTCAGAAGTTTTTTCTACAAAAAGGTGTCTCTGAAATAACTTCATCATCGTTTTCTCAAACTCTTCTTACGTCAGTATACCAAGTTTCAAAAAAAATTATAGAGGAAATTTGTATAACGAGAGAAAAAGAAAGTCAATTTAGCTATTTTCGGCATTTTTTTAGCCATGTTTGGCAGAAATCTTTTTTTCTTTTTTTCTCGTTATAAAAAATCCCATTATGTTTGAAACTTTGTACTGTGTAAACTGATACGTAGAGAAAACGATGGTGTAGTTATCTCGGTGTCATATTTGTGTAAAAAATTCTTGAAATGGAACCTTTGGTACTTCCGGTCCAGAGGTCACAAGAAAGGTCGCGGTGCACATTATACCTTCTGACGTCAAATCGATTTCTCTATCAAATGAGCTATGCTCAGATTTAGGTGATTTGAGGAGTTATTCAAAAAGAGTGACTTTTCAACTCTGAGAGGCCACTGTATAATAATTTTTAATTCTAATAATTTAAAATTTATAAAATCTGTATTAATCTTTAAAATTTATACTAAATCTATAGATGGATCACCTGGAGGAGAATTAGTTCGCACTGGCTCACCTAATTTAATTTGCAGGTGGGTTTGATACTGATAAGCTTTTTGAGGTGCATGAAACGAATTACTACTCGGGCAATTTTTCTTCTATGAGCTTAAAAAAACACGAGAGTTTCTCCATGCATAGATACTTTTTTGGAATCGTTGACGCTTCATGCACCTCAAATAGCTTATGCGGATGAACTTTTCGACGTTTCATGCGGTCGCCAAATCATGTACAATCGATTTGTTTGTTTGATAGTGTTCTCCCAGTCCATTGGAGGAGTAATAAAACGTTGCCCGTCGCATTTAAGGTACTACTTATTTAAGATGCAAGATAAAACTAACAAAGCCACACTACTATTTCATTGACGGATAAGCTTTATTATCTGCTACGCTAAGCTTGAGGTTCAATAGATAAGATTAACAACACTTCCGGCGTTTTCACTCTCTACTTCTCAGTTGCGATACTGGACAATTCGTCCAGTTTGATAAAATTTGACACTTAGATGCTCAAACACATGAATACATTTTCCAAACATGTTTCTCTTATTTTTAAATAATACACATTTTTAAACGAGGAAGTAAAACAACTATTTGGGTAAAAATAGCCAATAGTATTACCATTAATAACCTAATTGGTCCGACGGCGAGGACCACTACAGACAATGTTGCGTGGTTGAAAAGCGTGCAAAATACCATTAACCTTACCTAATGAACCTTTATCTCTGATATTTCATAAAAAGATTTTGAATTTTTTCCGTAAGTGGGATGGTGGTGGGGTTTACCTGAATTGTTTGTAATCGGTTAAATAACGAATGTTTTTATAGATAATTTCGTTAAGTGAAATCATGGATGGGACGCTTGTGACGGTACGTTCTTCATTAGGAAAAACATGAAAATCCGTAGCAAATAAGCAAACCGAATTGGTTTTTAATCCACTTTTACCTTTGACCTCTCTTTCTCTGTAGGTTCGGGCGGGAAATGATGAAAATTACTGTGGCATGTGACAAATATTAAACTAAATAACTAACTACTTAACTTATCATTTAAATGTTTTACTTTAATAACAATGCTACCTGGTCGTTACAGGTGAATTACGCAACGCCACTGCTATAATGAAGAATAGCGTAGCTAAGTTCAATGACCTCCGATTTGTTGGGAGATCCGGACGGGGTAAGGGTAAATTATTGATATTTATATTTAGAGAAATAATTTTAATAAAATTTCAAACAAATGTTCAAAACCATTATGATCTTTCATTCAGGGAAAAGTTTTACTCTTTCAATTACGGTAGCCAGTTCGCCCCCTCAGGTCGCTACGTACTCTAAAGCGATCAAGGTAAAGACATGTCGTTTTGGATAAAAATTGATACAATATTCTAAATGGCAATTAAAAATGGCAAATCACTCCTGTTTTGATCAGCCAGAGTTGATTGATTATCAATCAGATAGAACGGAAATAAAAGACTGCAGTTAATATGTAAAATAAAAAACGTGATAGCGAACGCTACAAAATTAGAAGTGCAGCTTGGCAGAGCAAATTTTACATATCTAAAGTAATACTAGCTTCTTTGTGCGGGCATGCAGATTTTTACGTAGTTATTTTTTGTAATCCAGATGATTATCAAAGACCCCGCAGAGGGCAACCTTCAGTCTNCCCCGCAGAGGGCAACCTTCAGTCTCACCACCCCGCCTCTAACCTGGTGGGTTTCTGAGAAAAGATACAAATGAATCCTGAATGAAACTTTTCAAAGGCATGTATTACTTAACCCCAACCAGATCGGGAGTTATTCGCCATACAAATAACCAAATGTACTTACAGCCCTTTTACGTTGACCTTTGACCTCTCTTTCTCTGCAGGTTACCGTGGACGGTCCCCGTGAGCCCCGAAGTAAGACAAGTAAGAATTTTTTATATTTTCCGCTAGACATGTAATATTACATAGAGTAAGATGTGAAAGTCTAACTTTCCCTTTCACATGTTAGCGATTAACTTTTACGTTGACCTTTCACCTCTCTTTCTCTGCAGGTTACCGTGGACGGTCCCCGTGAGCCCCGAAGTAAGACAAGTAAGAATTTTTTATATTTTCCGCTAGACATGTAATATTACATAGAGAAAGATGTGAAAGTCTAACTTTCCCTTTCACATGTTAGCGATTCATTATTTCTTTTGCTCAATGATCCGACATCTGGCTGCTGTTTGTGTATGAATTTCCTTACGTAAAATGAATCTTAATACATAATAAGAGCCATGATGCTTATTTTCTTTCTATCAAAGTTAAATACGGTCACTGTCTGTGTGAGATGAAATTTGAAGAAACCAGACGATACCTTAAGATGGAAAAAGTTGCCCTTGCCAGAATGAAACAATTTTTATTATATTCTCCATAATAAAATAAGCATAAGTACAATACAATTGTAATATGTACATATAAAATGTCTTTCCATTAGTGGGAGAAGACGATCAGTCCAAGGCAGCAGTGCTCTTGAGAAGTAATGGAAACTTTATGAGGAATTTTATGCAAGATGCATTGGGCTGACTTATTTATTTGCATTTTTCGCAGGACAACAACAACAATTCCATTTCGGTTTCGGGCAACGAGCATTCCTGGGTGGATACACGGGCGCACTGGACCATCTGAACCGCAGTGCGGATTTCGCTATGACATTGAGTCGGATGCCCAACTGTCAAAGTAAGTACATAAAACAGGAATGGTGTGATACTCTTTCTTTCTCCATGAAAAATGTAAGTAAAAATAGATAACTAGAATAAGGCCTTATCGTTTATATGAAGCCACCACGACCGATGCTTGCATATACCACCCGAAAACCACTGACCAATACCATATAGAGTAGACTGCTAACACTAGAGCTAGAACCATATGTGCCCACCAACAAACGACGCCAACAAAACCAAACCAGACTGACCAACCAAAAGTGGATTCATGATGGCATCGCATCACCGCCGACGCGCCACGACTAAAAATATATCCAACATTTACATTATTGTGAGAAAGTAAAGGGTGAATGAAATGAGAAGGACGAAAGGATGCCCACCATGATTCCTTTTTTAGATAAAAATCAAATCAAAAAGAAAAAAAGTATTCATTTCATTATTTCATCTTTTTTACTCACAATTTCACATGCATGACACAAATGCCTGGCCTACTTTAAATGCATGAGCTGTCTTCAAATAATGTAGAAGGGGACCTTTTGCTTTCTCACTGGCCAACATTAATGCCAAATTGATAAGGCAATTTATGTTTCATTCATTTCAGAAGAAAATGACAATTTGACTTTTCTTTTGATATGCATTCACTTATTTTGCTGCAGCATTGTTGTCGATGAGAAAGAAAGTGGTCGGGGTGGTGGTGTTGGCGGTGGTGGTGGTAGTATGCGTTTCTAGTGCTTGCAATGTTGGTTTGTGATGGTGGTGGTGTCAGTGGTGCGGTGGCATTGATGATAATCATTACAAATACAATACGGTATGCGAGGTAGTAAAAAAGTGTACTTTTATTACACTTCACTCGCTCTTCCTCCCCCATCAATGTACTGTCTCATACATTTACATACATTTAACGACCAAATCAAACCGACCAAAAACTAGACCGTGAAGTACTCCCGAAAAATGGCGACAAGTTTCTATTTTTACTTCCACTTTCCCTGCACGAAATTTGTTTTGTCACCTTGTTCGAGTAAAGCCCCGCTCTTAATGCAAAATAGCACTTTACATCCTTTTTCTATTTACAAATTAAATTGTACCTAACACGAGAATGATTCTCTCGTCTCTGATCATTCATTTCATTTGCAAGTGTAGCAAATGGATTGATTTCCTTTCTCTTTCACTAATAATGATGAATTTTGTTTTTGTGCTGCTTTACCCCATGTGTACGTCTCGAATGTACATACTTTTCGTGTTTGTACTCCTTTCCCCACGTCGACTCTCCTGCTCTGTGGATGACTGCTGCAATGGGTTACGGTGATACGATGATGGCCACAGATACTACATTTGGGTTGACCTCATCCTCAAACCATTGGGGTTATGCATCCTCACCGTACTCTACGTATTTGGGAAGTGGCTTCCCCAACTGCACTTTACAAGTAAGTATAAAATAATATAATGCTTTTATATCTGTCTATATATCGGTCGGCAGTTTTTGTCCTTCTTTGTGCGCCTCTTGTGCGTGTGTATGTGGCTCCTATCATCAGGAAGAAATCTACCTCGTCAGGTCGACCAAAAACCTCCCGTGTAAAACCAGAAGCATAACCGTTCGTGTGTGGCCATGGCCATACCATCATCACCATCATCGCCAACACGATCGCACTCACAGAAGGACGAGGACGATGATGTTGCTCTTCTGGTTTCGTTTGGTCTTTCTCTTTCTCTGGTCGAGGTTATGCTATTTATTCCTGAGAGCGACCGAGCGGCACAACTGAGCAGAGGGCATAAAGCATCATAAAATTCATCGAGTGTAATGATAAAATAAATTACAATGGACCGTAATGCACACGCATAAATATCTCATATACCTACACTTCTTCCTCCACTTTAGTGCACGGTGAAAAGTTTAAAGCGTGTTTCACTTCACCCCAACTTTTCCCGACTTGTTTAATAAATTACAATGGACCGTAATGCACACGCATAAATATCTCATATACCTACACTTCTTCCTCCACTTTAGTGCACGGTGAAAAGTTTAAAGCGTGTTTCACTTCACCCCAACTTTTCCCTACTTGTTTTCTGTCTGGGTTCCACTGATGTCGTGCTTTCACTGGCAATAACTTATTTTAACAAGTTTTGCTTATCTGTACAATTTTCAATTAATTCTGTTCACATGTGGAAGTTGTTATATGACGTTAATTTTCACTTTCACTTTTGCTCCGCTGGCTCACGTACTTGATTACTGCCACTGTGTTCAAATGCGTATGACTCATAATAATTGTATCAACGGCATTATTTTCATTTGCCTAAAATATCAGGAGAGCAGAATCAGAATCTAAAAACGCTGTTTTTAGAAACATTGTGATAGAAGGAAAGGTTGATGGGGTGACTGTGAATATTATTACGTAGCAGTTAGCCGGCACCACCAACAACTACGAAGCATAAAGGAGAGTAATGTAATAGCAGATGTCGATGTAATTACACATGAGCTCTCATACATGATTTTCAATTTTCCACGTTTATTGTTTCACATTAGACTCATGTTTCGAGGGAGCACCTATGCAAGTAAAAAGTTATTTAATTCCTTCAGTCAAAATGAAATTATCGAAATGGCTCACAAGAGAATTTAATGAAGTCATAAAGGTAGACTGCACATTGCCTAAATGAAAATCTGTACATGGAATATTTTTTAAAGACTTGTGATGCGAACAAGTTAGGGGGTAAACTACTTCTTGATATTCACTTCGGCAATATATCGAACAAGATGCACTCGTCAGCACAACTCGAGTAAGTAGTTTGAAAGAAGGAGTTGAGAATAAAATAATGTTCATTTTCGCTTGCTTCCGTTCCTCCCTCGTCCATTATTATCCGAATGTTTTGCTTGCTCGTGCTCTTCAGTTCAAAAATACCCAAAGGAAAAGAGAATTTAATGAAGTCATAAAGGTAGACTGCACATTGCCTAAATGAAAATCTGTACATGGAATATTTTTTAAAGACTTGTGATGCGAACAAGTTAGGGGGTAAAAAACTTCTTGATATTCACTTCGGGAATATATCGAACAAGATGCACTCGTCAGCACAACTCGAGTAAGTAGTTTGAAAGATGGAAAGGAGTTGAGAATAAAATAATGTTCATTTTCGCTTGCTTCCGTTCCTCCCTCGTCCATTATTATCCGAATGTTTTGCTTGCTCGTGCTCTTCAGTTCAAAAATACCCAAAGGACATGAGTGAATGAAGAAGGATTCTCACCATAATCATTAGATCCTGATGATGGGCATCATCATGATCGGACGGGCAGGGAGGAAAGGAGTTGAGTGAAATAATGCAAAGGCAACAATAAATTCCATCGGGATCACGGAAGACGAAGCTCTATTACTATTTTACATACATTTTAAATGAGGCGAGATTCTGAGAATGCTTAATGAATAATAATAACAAGAGAACAGTGAAAATCTCTATGCTCACGGTAGTCAAAAAGTGAAGATTAATTTTATAGAGGAATTTCGATGTAGTAGAGGGAAGAGAGACGTCGGATGTTTATTTGCCACTTTAAGCATTTCAATACAACGTAATATCGATGTACCAAAAGTCCGAGATGAGCGTTTTGTTTCTTTTGCAAAGAAAAGTAAATAAGCGATGCGATGGTTTCTCTGTGTTTGCCATGTGAATGTGATCAGACAGGAAAAGGAACAAAGTGATAGCAGCAGAGATGTTTCTATCTGTAAAAACTAGTTTTTTAATACGATAATATTTGTTTTGTGGAAAGAATATTTTTTGTGTCTTGGAAAAGTAGAGCGTCCTCGGCCGGCATTACAATTCAAATGCTTTTAGAAAGCAAAATAATAAAACCAAGCAAGATTTCATTTTCCGTGTCAGATCTCAGAACTTGCTTTTTCAGCTGACTGAAGCGTTTTTGTTTAGTCTTATAAATTTCTTGCTTCCGTTCAGCTCTTTGGTTTGCTCTTCTTCGTCTCCATTTTCATCCCCTTTCCGTTTCCCTTTTTCTTCGTTTCACAGCCCGGCACAAAACAACGCAGATCCGGTTTTATCCTTTTATCATTTTCACCCTCTTCTGCACTTCTGCTGCCTGCCAGGCAGATTTACGAAAATGAGCTGACAATGAGACACTCTCTGCTATGCTTTATCCACAAACAAGACTGAGCTTTGTTGTTAGATTTCCTTATCAAGTACATTTACAGAAACCTGGCTCTCGATCTAAATATCTGACTAACAATGTGCAGCAATAAAATAAAACAAACTAATGCACAAGGCGAGATTATAAAATGCTTCCATTATCCTTGAATTTGGTAATTCTGGGAGGTCTTTATTTTCCACTGCGTGAAAACGAAAGCTTCGCTCTTGGAAATAATTGCAGTCATAAACACATCATCGCAATTATCAGCTAATCTTACTAAATTTATGGTTAAGTAAGTAAGGTTATTTTGTGCCATTTCAAAAGGCCATCTTTTTTGTCAAATTTCTTTTATGCATACTATCTAACAAGTGTACATGGCTATAGAGTTTTTGCAGATTTTCATTCTATACATGTCCCAAATTTTTTACACACTCTCGCGACTAGTTAATAAATACATTCAGTCGTTCATTAGTGTAATGCTGTGAAGCAGAAGATGTTTGTTTGTCAGTTTCCCCAAAGGGACACTGAAATATATGAATACAAACGGAACTGTTGTGATCCTCCTTTGGATTTTATAAAGTTTTAATGGGAGCTTCGTAAGACTTCCTCTCTTTCTTGGAAAAATTATGTATTTTAAGTAAGTGCAAATAGTTTGCGGTATTTGGACTCGTTTTATATACATCCCATAAATATTAAAATTGTGTGTAGCAGAAGCACTAGTGCCGTGCCATGGCATGGTATCAACGTCGTTTTCTGCTCTCAGTGGTCGCCCTTTTCTCCTTCTGCTCTCTCTCTCTTTAGATTCTCCTAGAAAAAAAAATACGGTGGATGTGGGAAATAGTATGTTTCTCGTTGCTCATCATCATCATCTTCCTGAAGAACAAAACGGAAGCAAGTGAAATATGTATGTGTACAATAATAATAACACAAGTGTTTCTGGTGCAAAATTACTGCTCACGAGTACTCTCAGAAGAGAAAGAGGGAGGAAGAAGCTAAAATTTAGTGTTGAAAATGTGTATTCATACAACCAGTGAGCAAGTAGAGTGCACACATTACACAAGAAGAGAGAAAAGTTGGAATGAATAAAATATACATGAGGCAATGATGAGCATCGAGGAACATACCTAAAGTAAGTTCACAAGAGAACGATGACGTCGGAAGGGTACTCTTTTCAGTGAAAAGTTCGTCAAAGAGAGTTATATTTCTGCATGCATAGATCCTTTCTTTCAGAGCTGACACGGCACGATGATGGTATTTCATTTGGCATATTATTATTGGCGGCTTTCTCTTCATTTCGCTCGTTCTCTGTGTGCTTAGTGCTTATTGAAAGAGGAAAGAAGAAAAATGGTAAAGGGGAAACTGCATGTTGTAATATGTTCATGTGGCTGTAGTTACGTATTGAGGAAGACTACATTGTGTAACATAATAGAAAATAATATAATATCAGTAGGAGGAAAAGAGTTGAGAGTTAGAAAGTTGGGAATTTTTAGAATGATGACGATGACGATGTGGAGAGAGAGGAAAGTGAAGAGAAGAGGAGCAAGCGAAGCAAGAATTTATCTGGAGTGTACAATGTACATACGAGGAAATCCATACATTCATATTGAAACACATGCTTTCGTCGTATAAACGCGAGTTAGTTAATATGAGTATATGAAAACCGCAACCTTATTTAGTCAAAATTTCCATTAAAAGGTCTCCTTCGGGCTTTTCACTCTACTTTTCTCTGCACACTTTTGCCATCCCTGCATGCACACACGTAGCGTGGAATAATATCCGCACGTTGCTCGATTCAGTCCCACACTTCCACACCAGCGGTATTTGCCGTACTGTTGAAAAGTGAAAACGAAAAGTGGAAATTCCATGTTGAATGGAAGCAGTCAACGTTGCTTGCTTTCAATCTTCAGAGAAGAAGGAAATGCGCTAGTTTTTGCCCCGAATATAAAACAAAAATTTTAACATGGCTAAAAATTTTACTAATGAATGACTAATTGAACTCCTCGTGGCAAGGTTAAAGAAGACGTCATCGATGACAGTAAAAGATTGCTAAAAGTGAAAGTTGTGTAGTTTTGCATTTATCTGCATTAATTTTTACCGCTTCCTTCCGATACACAGCTTTGCAAATAATTTTATGTTCGGTTCTTTTTGTAGGGCGCCACTGGTTCATTCGCTTCGACTGGAGGATTGGCCCTTCCAGACTTGGGGACAATGAATGCAATCACTGGAGCCGAGTATAATGCATCGACTCCTGCCTCAAACTCCTCAGGTAATAATTTTGTTTCAGAGCAGCAGAGTGGATTTGCCGAAAGCTAAAGTAGGTACTCGTAGTGATTATTTGAAATGGCACATTATACATACGTGTGTAGTGTTGACAGCTGAGAGTCAAGTGAGTCCTTCCTCTGACGTGGATCCTTTGGGTGCCGCCACAGATCGATTATTGGGTGCAGCAAGTGGAACAAGTGGGAGCGCAAGCGGTGCTGCTGGTGGCGGTGGCGGTGGAACTGGTGGTAGTGGCGCAGGTAATACATCATCTGGAAGTGGAACAACAGGAGCATCTCTTGTGGGCAACTCCACAACATCCGGAGGTGGCGGTGGTGGCATCTCTACCAATCATCAACATCACCATCATCATTCGCATCACTCTCACCATCACCATCAGCGTACCTCCACAGCGGCTGCAGCCTCTACCTCCTCGTCCTCCTCGCTGGCTGCATCGGCCGCTTATTCTGCTGCAACGGATTTTATTAGAGACGACCAGTATGGCGCAGGCAGTCAACATCATTTGCAACAAATCATTACCCAAAATACCCCAACATCAGCGATGCCGTCTCATCTCTCCGGCCATCAGCAAACTCAACAAGGTGGAATGTCGACTAACTCTGGGATGTCGGCAGGAAGTAATCTGGGCGCTGCAGGTAACAATGGTGGAAACAATGGGGCAAGTAATGTTCTAAATAATGCCGGTCATTCTTCAGGTGGCTCAATGTCTTATCTTGGGTCATTTCCGGCAGCTGCAGCGGCGTCCTTCTTTTACTCCCAACTCTACCTCAATGAATTTGACCCTGCAATGGGCAGTGGAGGCGGTGGCGCAATCAATTCTAATGTGGCAGCAACCAATCATTTGGGTCAAGGCGTTCGCGTCAATAATGGTTCTCAGCAGCAACAGCAGCAACAACAACATCCGCAGCAGCATCAAAATCCACATCATCAACAACAACAGCAACAACATCATCATAGTCAGCAGCAGCAACAACAACATCCTCAACAGCAGCATTCTCATCACCAGCAACAGCAAATGTTGGCGTCAGGAGGAGATTTGGGCGCTGGCCACTCTCACCGGAACGTGCGAAACAATTCCGCAGCGGCAACGGCAGCAGCGGTGGCTGCGGCGGCGGCAGGCGTTGGAGACGGTCTCAGTGTATGGAGACCCTATTAAAATGCGTATTACATTGATGAAGTGAGGTAAGCTAGTTAACAATTGTGTACAAGTTACTGTAAATTTTAACCGATTTGTAAGAACCTTTAAAATGCTTGGCCGTAGTGTTAATCATGATAAGAAATAAAAACTTGCTTTAAACTTTCAGAATTGCTAAGTAGTGCTACTTACGAATCTTGTACATTAAAATCAATTTTGGTCTCCTGCCAAATATAATTATTGATAAGGTAAAATGTACTTTATTTAGGAGTATTACACATGATATTAACAAATTGTGTTAATAATAATTCCTAGTAGACGTACATTATTCAATTCCTTTGTACATACATGAAAGCCAAGTTACCAGAATTTTAAAAATAGTTAATGCACCCAGAGTACAGCAGTATCGTTCTTTTTCGCTTTCATTACGAAACTTGAAAGTGTTTTACAGTCAGTTATAAAAGTAGTACTATAATTGATGTATTTAAAAACATTTTGATCTTTTACTAATGATAGATAACTCAATGCATAAACTAAATAAATGGAGATGAAATAGATTAGTAATGTGTTAGCAATTATAAAACTACGTCTCTCAGTATTAGTGAATTACTCAAATTGAATCAGTTGTAAAGAAATAAATGGCTAGATGAAGTAAAATATGTCACTGCACAAACAATTTTTTGTTGTAAGGTAATATGACCGAAAGCAGCAGACTAAGTTGTCTTTTTTTGTTATTCTGCATTGTCCATGAAGTGAAAATAAAACAGTGCTATTCAAGCAGTTAAAAAATTCTATTCAATTTTTACAACATTACAACATAAATAGTTAATTTTTAATTCTTATTTTTTTATTTACAAATCGCAGTAAGAGGTTTCTTTTAAAGAAGAAAGTATTTATGTTCAGAATGTAGCGTGAGTGTGGCTGTCTTTTAACGCGAAATCTATTGTTGACAAAGAAAGAAAGATAAAAAAGAAACTCGTTTCCAGGAAAAACTC
>VYYJ01003930.1:0-14891 GCA_021029165.1 Cyphoderus albinus
AGGGGGAAAAATGCTACAATTAACTGACAACAAGCTAGTCTTAATGTTGCATTTTGAATAAAATATTCATGATTGAACACAAATGACAAAATCGTTTTAGTTACTATGTCCGTATGTGTAGCTCATATAAAAGTTGGTTGAATGAAAGTGAAATGATTAAGTACCAGCTCTATCAACTCTCTCCATATATTTTAGTATATCATACCTCTACGAAGCCGCTACTATAAAAACTATATCCACATTTTTACTAAGCATTCAACATGCCATATTTTTAAATGCAATGCTCCACTTTTATGTTCTTTTCGGTGTGTATGAACGATGATGATAACTCCCAGATTACATCAACATTTCCTCCAGGCACTCTTTACTTTACTTTACTTGACTAGAAAAAAGACGGTAAACGAAGCTCACACAAACTTTCTCTGTAATAGCGCCATTAACTATGTAATGTAGTACAATTTACCATGCGAAAATAAATACTCGAGCGACCATCAAAGCAGCAACAACGACCAAACCTTAATTCTGTAGCCATTGCATTAATAATATCGGCCCAAAATATTGGCACAATGCTGGAAAGTTGAGTTGGCCAGACGCAGGGCAGGAACAAAACGGCTCCATATTCTAAAAAATGCGACAATGACGATGAATAGGAGTAAACCGTAGTACAGTATTTAACTTATGGTTGTATGGTTACTTGGCTGAACTTCATTGGTCGGTGATGTTGCGAATCACTTTATTTTAATAATAATGGCACATATGTGTATTATATTATAATGCTAAATACACAACACTCATCAAACTTATGCAATAATAATAAAAGCAGGATGAAATCGATTTAACCTCTAGAAACCGTTAGGTTACCTTAAGTTAGTAGCGAATTCCATTTTTAATATAAATTAACCACATTAAAGGTTATACATGTATTAGCTGAGCCTTCCATAAAATAATTATTTCCCGTTTATGTATAAAACGCTGAAATTTATTTCTCCGCGCCATAAAAACTCTATCATAATCTAATCTCAGTTTCATTGTTATTACCTTTACTTACATATTTACCACTGCTGGCGAAAACTAATAAACTCGGTTAGTAATAAAGATGCAAATGACAAAGTAAGTGACTCAGCTAAAGTCCATCGTAAAAAGTGACCGAAAGGCAATCAACTTACATTAACACAAAAATGAATGTAAATAAACGCTGTAACAGTAAAGCAGTTACCTAGTATAAAAATGCGATGCATTGCATAAACAACTCAATATCATAATAAATAACATAACGGACCAGGGTAATGTGTATGTACCAAATGAACCGACTTGCAAAAAAATGTGAATAATACTTAACTTAGTTACATAAAAAGCGTAACATCGCATCGCCTCTTTTTTGCTCTTCGGGGAAGCAAAAATTAAAGTGAGTGGAGCAATGAAGTCTTTTATGATTTCCTTCACACCAGCCAGAGTCCCTATTGCGAGCAACCAAACGTACACACAAAAGCACTATTTTCTGTTATATGTTACCGTGCCCAGTTTTTTATCATCTTTGTAAGCGAACTCGTTTTTTACGAAAAAACTTGAGATTTCGTATCGAGACGAGACAATTACCTCAAACACTACAGCATTGACAATCTACGTGCTACACATCTATATGCAGGCTGGCGATGATCGTGATGGTGGCTTGGAACTCACACATTGCATTGTTGTATGCGAGCAAGACAGGTAATAATAATATTAATATTATTATAAGCGTGATGGCAATAATGATAATCGTAATACTGGTTTTGGCAACATTTTGATATTATCATTTCTCCAAAGAATTCCACGTGCGTACCTTTGTGTTTAGTATGCAGATGTGTATATTTACACGAACTTGATTTTTACGATCTTTAGTTTCTGCCTTTAACATATCAGCTCCATGCAGTGTGTTGAGTGTCGATTGACGATGGTGTGTGGGACTTCGACTTGAAATACTTCGGTGGGTATCATTTAAAAAATGTTTTTTTAAAAACTTTTTCTCGGATGAGAGCACATTTCCGTAATATTACATTACATTAAGTTATGTATTGTTCGTCTTCCTCCTCCTCCCACACAAAAAGGGAAAAGCTCTCCAAAAATGCAAAGCAACGGAATCAGATTCTCTGGAGTGAGTGGATAGGATTAGCTTAGTGCCATATGATAATATGTACAAAGGCAATAAAAATAAAAAGGCGAAACGTGAAATCACTTCGTTGAGATGAGATGCTTCTCCTGACTCAAATGCCAAAAAAGAATGCCGCAGCTTGGAAACGTGATTGTGACTGTGACAGCAAAGACAGCGACAACTTTCAGAGAGAGGAACAAATTCGCTTATTATTTTTATTTTTACTTTTACGAGAATTACCAAAGAGGTAAGTATTCGCAGCATGAAGTGAAGTGTGTTTTGACGAGTTGTTTTTATTGTTACTAAACTTACTTTACTCGCTACATAAAATCCGTAATGTGATTGTGATATGATATGATAGAGAGTGAGTGGCATCATATTTATGTGGAAAAATCAGAGACCACGATGGTGCTGGTAGTGGCTACGAATGAATGAATGAGAAAATGAATGAATCAGTGAGATCCAGGATTTTTTCTTGGAAGCAACTTGCAACCGAGCAACTTTTCACATTAAAAAGTTCCTGTCAAAAATTCGAGGCTCTAAGTACCACACAGATTACAAAAAGAGTTCTTACTATACATTAATATGAACATGAGCGGCCAGTTTTTATAAAGATACCGCACCGTCGTTTTTTGGACAAAGCTGGAAAAATAAAAAAGCTTAAAATTGCCCAGCTTTTCCTTGCGTCACGTCATGTCATGTAAATATGTTTATGTAAGTCACAACATGTCACAAGCATTGACAAACAAGGCTTTGCTTGCTTATCCATTTGCTGATTATGTAGTCAGCTTTCGCGCTCGTTCACATTTTGGTCAATCGCAGTTTTTTATTTATTTTTTATCTCATTTTATAACTCTCCGGAACTCTTCTGGCAAAATATTAGTGTCAAAGGAAAAGTCAAGTGAAGTCAAGACTTTTTATTTTATTTTTTGTACAACTTTTGATTTAGCAACAAGCAATCATGCATCTTTCAAGTTATGAAATGTTAATACTAATACGTGCCATATTCAAGTCGTGCCATGCCTGTCATGTCTTGTGTCCACTATACATCACATTACTGACTCACTCTTGTTTGAAAATCAAAAAATGTTCCATAATCCCGGCGCTAAAGTACCAAAAACTCTCCAGTGAAAGAGATTACAAGATTTTTGTGAGGACATATTAAATAAATTCCTTCCCCCAGATTTCTAATAATAATGTCTCCATCCATCCCACACAGCAACTAAACTGGACCTTTTCCACTTTTTACTGACACTTTTGACTTTTGTTTGAACATTTCCTAATCTTTTTAGGTGTACATCCAGGTCATCCATGTTATCATTATTATCATGTAATGTGTGAGGTGCATACGCGATACTTTGGCATTTATCAAAAATTAACCTTTTTCCTTTCCTTCCTTCTCGTACTACAAAAACACATTTCAGATTTCGTATGGTTTCCACATTGTCCCAGTAATCTATTAATTTCTGACCTCTTCGTTTTCTCCGTCTTTCCTTTAGAAACAACTTTTTTCTAGGACTAATATTTTTTCCGCAAAAATCTGAAACTCACTTCAGGTCAGTTGAGTTGAGCCAGCCAAGGAAAAAAGTGAGGAAGCCAGCGTCATAAAATTACATCCGCTGCGATGTGTGTGCTTGGTACACAGATAGTATGATGCGATACCCTTACTAACTCTGATATGAAATAATATCGTGCCCAGGTGGATAAATTTGTGACCACAATATAAAACTGATATGTGATAACATTGCTCCTGGATTTTTTTGGATGAAACACGGAAATTTTTTCGGATATTTATATAAGCTCTTAGAAAAATAAAGGAGAAAGTGAGTACGAGAACTAGTGCGATGAGATGATGTTGACCCTTTCCTGCCTGGGCTAGCTGCTGAAATGAGTGCTGAGGATCAAGCCGCGAAACGGTGAAAACGACGAAGAGTTTCAAGATAACATGCATTGAATGCGTAGGTACAACGATTTCTAGTTAGTTATATTTAATATAACATAAAATAATATAATATGAAATAATAGGCATGAAACCTTACGAACCCAATCGTATCAAGTCTCAAAAACTCTACAGAACTGAAACTCAACCCAACGCAAGGTAGCAGCTAGCTCGGGCTCAGCAACTCAGAGCTCAGCCCATTTCTGTGTTTTTCTCTCTCCTCATCTCGTCTCATCTCAGCTCAGCTCATGTCTCCCAGGTTTTTCGCGTGTGTAATCCTTACCTCAGCGAAAAAACATGTGTTAACAGGAAGAAATATAGGATACATAAACCAAAGCAAGTAAAGTAGTAGCAGGCAGGTCCAGGTCCAAGACCAGGACAAGACAAGAGCTAACAGAGAAAATCTGTGTCTCTGTCTACTGATACCAAAAAACTTACGTTACATACATATTTGTGTGTGTCCTCTTTCTTTCTTTTTTTGCAGATTTTTTTCTCCGATAAAGGATATATTTTTGCTTCTGTTTTTACTTTACTTTGCTTCACTTTTACTTGACTCGGCTTATCGGGAGAAGACCCTAAAGAGAAAAAGAAAATCGTGTTGGACTACAACGTCTCTCTCTGTATGTGAAGTAGAGCAGAAAAGGAATGAACTTGTTTCCTTTCTCTTCTCTGCCCTTTCCCTGGTCCCACTTTTCTGGAGGAAAATAGAATTTTTTACAAGGGATCCTCCCTTTCCCCTACTTCTATCCTTTCATTTCCGATTATTTGCTCTCAAGATTATTGTCAATCAGAGGGGCTTTCTTTCATTTCATTTCATTGTACGGCTCAATGTACATACCGACAATGTGCAACGCAATATGAAACGAACTTAACTCTAACGTTGGCTTAGAATAGGCTTGAATGTTTCGGGGAAAAGTTAGTTGCTTTCATTGCGGTTGTTGCGCCCTGATGTGATCTGTGATTATTTCGATATATTATTATAAGTGAAAGTATTGCAAAAGCTTTCTGCGATCTGACTGCCTGTCTAACTCCAACGTCGAAATAATATATTCGCTTGTGCGACTTTTTTGCCCTCACTCACCTACATTTTATTTCGCTTCTTTGTTGAAGAATGGAAACGGAATGAAAAGATTTTTTTTTGTAGATCTGGATGTATGTGGAAACGGTGAAAAGCGGTGGTGGGGAAAGCGGTGTAAAAGTAAAGTCGAAGTGGATGGAAATGGGTGAAAGCAGGAGAAAAGCTGCTAATGGAATAAGACCACACACTTTTCCTTCCATTTGTCACTTCTACTCGGAGCGAACATTTTCCCTGGAAATTAATGTGTTCCAGCACGGAACATTTGCTTTGTCGATGAAAATTCTTGAGAATTGTGTTCAGTTGAAAAGCCGATGAACACATTGCATTATGCTTTCGCGACATTATGCATATTATTCAAAGGAAAAAAACAAATACAATCACGCACACAAGCATAAGTCAGCTTGTCGTCCCCACAATCATGTCACCGTCATCACAATCACACACATGAGAGTTTGAGATAAGTTTGCGGCAAAGGTAAAAAACCTAAATTCTAAAAATAAATAGAGACTAATTCCACCTCAGACGTTGCTGTCGATATATTTGGGACTGTAGACGGGAAATCTAATGCAAATCGATGTCAACCCCGAGACAAAATTAATTGTGCCAAAATCATCATTATCCTAATGATTTGCCAACTTTAGTTCTTTCGTATGTATGCCGACATGTATAATATGGGTTAAGGAGTGATTTTTGTAAATAAGTACCCACTCATTTCATTTTGCGCCAGACGTAAAGACAGACATTGACGGTGACTGCTATTGATTAATTCATTGATTGATTGAATGATTCACTGACTGATTTAATCGTCGCAGCGGCTATCTCGATAACCTATTTGAACGACTCCTGTATTATTTTTGTTGTTTTCTTGGACAAACTTGGTAATCTTCTTTATCTACTTATCTGTCTGTAACAAAACACATACGTATTGGAATTGATAATAAAAATTGGGAAAACTCATTGTTAGTGGTTTGGTGCAATTCCAAAGAAATTGCTCTAGGCCAACAATTTTTTAGCGAAAAACATGCTGTGACAGTTGATGCCAATTTCGTCTTTCTAGGGTACGTTAAGTTTTGAAAAGCTCTAAGTAGAGCTAGCAAAAGAAAAGGAAAGCTAAAGGCAAGGACTGCCTGCCTGGTCACGTTCGTTTACAAACAAGTTGTCTCTTGTCTCATGCTGTCATGTTTGTTGCTTTACTTTGCCATTCTCGCAGGCCGAGCGTGCACATAAACCAAAATTTTCAAACTGAGCAGATACGTACTTTGTATAACCTCCTGTCATAGCACAGCTAAACTGTCCCTGTCGCCTGTCAACTTCTATGACTTACTTGATTCTTCGTTTTGTTCGTGCCTCTTCATCTCGTGTCACCAATTTCACGTAACATTATTTTATGCTAGATACTATTCTTGGCAAAATGTTCAAAATAAAAACGTAATATCTTGAATTTTTCCGAAGTATCGATGATTTTGAAAAAAGTCACCTACAGACTTCTAAAATAATATTTGATTGACAATTCTGCCACTTCCATGTACAGTTTCTTTTTGTTTCCATTGAATTTTTTTGACTGACATCTTAAAATGCAAATCAATACTGAAAATGACACTGAAACTCCGCCTTCTTCTTGAGTTTGCATATTTCATTCGCAAAGACCGTTGAATTGCGTTGATAAATGATGACCACGCGTTGTCACGTCAAGACCTTCGACTTAACTTATGACCATTAACCAAAATAGCATTTTTATAGATTACCTAAACGCTGCATTCTTTACATTGCGTAAATCTTCATTTCTTATGGATTCTCATTTCGACCGTCTTCGTTAAAGATGAAAGATGATGAAGTTTCGTTGCGTGCCGAGCTCCTTTTTCTACGTATTGTGTTACAACCCACTTGAAATGACATGAAGCAACCGAACCATGTAATGTGTACAATTGCACTAAATATAGTTTTCTCAATTTTGAGTAAAAACGGAAGGAGATATGAAAATCCATAAAAATTGTTATAGGTGTTAATGGAAAAAACGGGAAAGAAAAGTTTTCAGGGGCGTGTGGCACGCTATTTGATGCATGCACGTGGCTAACCTTGGCCAAGTTCTTATCATTTATGTGACTTACACAAGCATTGAGCAAATTAAATGAAAAAAACTGAAGATGAGAAATAGTCGTAATTTTTCTATTTATTTTAGATAATGTTGTTTACTTTGTTTTGTAATGTGCAATATTCTTTTATCACAACCAGAACAGTTATTTAAGCAATTTACTTAATACTCTTCAATATTGAATAATCCATGAATATTTACATTTTACATAAAAGTAAATTTGACGTAAAATAGATAAAATTGAAGTACTCATTCAGCCGTTACGAATATGGTTACTTAAATACTTGACCACAAGGATGTGTTACATCATAGAGATTTCTTTACTTTTTGCTAAATGTTTTATTCAATCAACATTTCAGATCCGAGAAAAATGATTTCTCCAAAATCGTACTTATGTAAGTGCTGGAAGTTTGAAGAAATGCATAAATGTCGTGTTTCAATAACACAGCATTGTCATTTAACATAGTTAAATACAATTTCCAGTAAATAATACGTGATTATTTACCTCGAAAATTACATATTATTATAGATTGTCTAACTTCCACGTCCACCATTATTCTTTCTGAAGGTATATCTTGACATAAAATTATTTGCATTTTTGTCAACATTTTTGTAGCTTTCACATAAGACTTCCAAAATTCACAAACAAAGTCACATTATAGTCGCTTAATAATGTGCTCAAAACAAGCAAAGTTGTTGTTCGATTCCATGCAGGTAATGCTATACAATGATACAAGAAAATTGCAGAGTACGAGTGTTGACATGTGTATTGATAATTATTTTCTCCTTCTTTCCTTTAACCTTTCCAGTAAATGCTAGTTATTTAATTATATTTAAGGAATATCACGAGAAAATAGCGATGTTGAAGTCGGTGGTGGGCAATTTGCAGAGAAAATTCTAGCAATTGTAACGTTTACCTTAGTATTTTGGCAAGAAAATCT
Organism: Cyphoderus albinus; assembly: GCA_021029165.1. NCBI lineage: Eukaryota > Metazoa > Arthropoda > Collembola > Entomobryomorpha > Paronellidae > Cyphoderus > Cyphoderus albinus. The sequence goes on from VYYJ01003930.1 coordinate 8,182, forward strand.
GAATGTTCGTCCCAACCAGATAAATAAAATAAAAATAAAAATGTTCCGAGACAGACGTATCCTTATCAGAATGGCGACTTTGTCTTATTTATCTTGTCTCCATCAGGATAAGGCTAGACAAAAGTTTATTTTTTCAGATGTGAAAAGAATCAGCATCGACACAAGCGTGAGACATAAAGAAGCTAAAAATAGTAGATAATGGAGCAGAAAGCGAAAAGTGCATAAAATGTCTAGCAGGAGAAATGATAGGATATGATGATATCAAGAAGATAAGACCCACCTGTATGTTTTGGATGAGCTGTTGACACGCGATCGGTGGGATTTCCTTGCTGATAGACACAACAACATCTTCGTAGCCTCCATTCTCATTGATGCGGACATGGGACTCCCCCAGCGAGGAGGAAATCAGGATGAGTGCAAGTGTACAAAGGAGAGACTTTGGCTTGGAAAGCCTCTTACCTCTTGCTGTACCTTGAGTTCTCCTCCGGAAACTTCCATTCTCTTTCAAACTCATTTTGTGCACACAACTGAAAGAACTAACAACACCACTTTTATTACTGCCTACTACTATTGTTCTACTGTCCTTCTGACACATTTTCCCACTTGTGTTTCTCCTTTCTCCAACACAGCCACTCTGCGCCACAGTTCCTGTTGTCGTTGTCGCCGTTGTTGTTGCTGAAACTGTCACAACTTTCCTTTCCAACATTCTGGGCTTGGGGCTGATGAACAGTTTCAATGCAGTTTGTTTCGCTGTCCTAGAAAGTTGTCTCACCGAAACTCAATTTTATTTTTTATTTTATTCCAGTCAACCGAACCAACTCACAAATTACTTTTCTTACTCACAAACTTAAATCAAAATCAAATTAAGTCTCGATGTTTGTGAGTGAGTGCGATTTATCACAACAAAACTCAATTTTATTTTTATTTTATTCCAGTCAACCGAACCAACTCACAAATTACTTTTCTTACTCACAAACTTAAATCAAAATCAAATTAAGTCTCGATGTTTGTGAGTGAGTGCGATTTATCACAACAACTGTTTTCTTCATATTTTATGCATTTGTATTTTCCTCCCGCTTCACTTCACTTTCACTTACGAAATACACGAATTTCTGCGCCTCAGAGTTGGAATACTTCTCTGCTGTAAATAATAGAGTTATCACTGTCCCCTTTTTCCCACGCTGCGCTATGCTTCTTGTAGATATTTGTAGTATAATGTGTGTGTGCGTGTAGAATTTTGTTGTTTTGTAGTCGCAGAGACAGGTCTTTTATCCAGTTTCTCTTTTGTCACACTTGGTTAACTGCGGCTTGGTTAACTCGACATTCACGCTTGTCCTGCTCGAACGTACGTTCTTTGGTTTCTGGTGGGTTTGGTGTCAGTGAAAATGGGCACCGCCGCTTCGCTCAGTCGTCCGACAAGAAAACTGAAAGTGAAAAGAGAAAGTAACGAAATGAAATATTACACCGTTACCTTCCAAACTTCAACGCCGCTCAAGTAATAATTAAAGCTTCCGTATTATTAACTAATGATCATTAAGACTTTTATTGGTAAACTGTAATATAAGACGTTTCAAAGAATGATGTATTTAAGCTTCTTTGTCAATGTTACGCTGCTTCTCTGCTGTGGTTAAATTGTACATTCTCATCTCATATTATTATCACACTGTCATCGTCGTCCTTGTCATTGTAATCATTTTCATTATGTTTGGGAAAAACATGTGTACCTATTTAATCGTGAACGTAAAAGATGAAGCTTTGAGTTATTCTGTGAAAAGTTACTCATTTTCACACAAGCATACGCACACAAACCACGAGCCATCCGATCCTCCTCTGAAAAGCATAATTTTCTCTGGTTCATTGTATCTGGTAGAACTTAGCTGAACTAAACTAGTTAGGTAAAGTTAAGGTGAAAGATGTGTGTACTTTTTGTTACAGTTTTACACCAGGCGAGCCGAGTTGAGAAATTGTGGAAAATAGAGAAAGTGAGAGAGAAACCACCGAGAACCGACATGACACAGAGGCAAGACAGGAAGATAGACTGTTTGACTTTGTCACTGAACTTTATGCACGTTTGAGTGAGTGAATCTGAGTGTATAAAATTACAAACTACTTACTACTATTACGAAAGAACAAGGGATCCACGTGTTCACTCAACAGGAACAAGGCAGAGCCAGCGGTACACTCAAACTTTCATGTGATGTAACCTAACGCTACAGTTTAGTCTAGATTATATAAGGTTTACAGCGTACGTGACACTACAAGACTCTACAACCAGGAGAAAAAAGGTAGATAGTAGCCCCTTTACTTATTATTTTACTCCGCTGTAAAACAGCAACGCCGTTAATGCTACTTAACTTAAGTAAGTAATGGATGAAAAAAGCTCTGAAACAAATCCCCCGGTTTCATTTGTCTCTTCTGTCGTGGCCGCGCTTCTCCACAATTTCTCACAATTTTCCTCTTATGTTTTGTATGTGCTTTTCTTACTTAGCCATCCCAGTGCAATGCAGTAGTGTCCCTTTTCTCAGCCCAGTGCACCTCCACCTCCACATTATTATCATTATATAGTAATACTAAAGCTACAAGGCACTAAGACTCAGCTTCTGCTAGGTTGGTTGGTCGAGTTAACTTAAGTTACACAAGTTTACAAGCATTACATCACATCACCTCCAAGGATCCGATCCTCCCTCTGAAACTTACTTTCCCTTTGCCTTATTTTACTTTATTGCCCACCAAGCCACACACACTGCGACTTTCACTTTTGTTTGAACAAAGGAAAGGTAAACGGGAACAAGACAAGACGAGAGGTGGATGTGGAAGTGGATGTGGATACGGCAGTGGAAGTTAGGGAGTTGAGTGACTGAGGTGAAGGAACGAGCATACAACCGTTTCTAACATTAAACGCTCCAGTCACTCAGTTACTCACTCAGTCACTCAGGAGAAAGTTATAATATATTATATTATATTGGATGTTGGATACATACGTTATGTATAACTTTCACCACATGCACACAAACGAGTACATGGCCAGAACCACACTTTTCCTCACTGCTCTTTCCTTGATCAGGTTAATTGTTAAAGTTTGGCAAATAGTTTGTAAAACGCTTGTCAAATCCTATCCACATCCTCAATTTTATAGCTACTATGTTCTGTATGTGTGTACCTCCATCACCACCACCATCGTCATAGCACGTTCTTATTTGCTCTTTCTCCTTGTTTTTTCTCTGGCTGAATTGACAAAGCTACGTAAGTTAATGTACATAAAGACTGTGTGGTTTGTTCTTTCCACCCACCACTACCTACCAAGCAACCTCATTCGAATTGGACGCAACATTTTATTGGAACATTGGAGGCAAGCGAGATTAGTATCTGCTACCTCGCCTTCTTCCGCTCCTTAACTGGCCACTTTTGTCCACCTACACTCATTATATTATATTATTATATTATATTATTGACCCGTGAGAAAGCAGAAAGTCCAAAGTCCAGACAGAGTGGAAAGAAAAGAAAATTATTTCCTTTTCTTAAGAAACGCTATGTTGTTTGGAGGTTGGTCTGTCTTAGGTACAGAATGCACATAAATTAATGGGGGAAAGTTGCTGCACGACGTTGTTACACACTAACTAATAGAAAAAAGTTATTTTTTGTTCGTGTGTGGCAACACTGCACTGCGTAAGCTTAAATCTTCCCAATAAATACCAGAATAAACGCTTGCTTATAATAGCTTAAATTTGACGCTGCTCTTTTTTATACACACGTCACAATTTTTGTTCTGGAAAAAAGTAAAAAGAATCGAATGATGGGTAGCATTTTTTGCTTGCCTATTTGACCAACTTTTTCCTTCAAGCTTCCTTCTCCTCTGAAAAGTAAAAGCTCCCTCTTTCTTTCAGCCTTTTTATTTTTACAAAAAGGAAAACCACCATAGGCAGGCAAACCTACTACGCACATATTACACCAAAAAACAATACGTTTCTTCTCATTCTCCTACTGCGTTTTGTTAGAATTTAGAAGCTTTTGCCTTCTGCTTCCTCTTTTCTTCCCCAGCTCTAGTCCATTCCAACATTTGACGGGTTGCCCGCTGTTCCTTTTTTCTTTCCGCTTTTCCTTTTTTCTGAGGAATTGCTCTTCATTTCTTAGCTTATGCTTCCACTAACTTGGCTTGGGTTGGCTTAGCTTACACTCGAATAAGATTTTTTGTCTTTTATTTCCTAAAAACCACATACCAAGATAGAGCCTGGAGAAATATGTGGGTGCACACAACTATTTTAGAAGGAAGAACAAAAAATGCACATCTCTCCAATAAACCTTGAGTTGTGCGTTTGCTCTTGATAATGATGATGAAAGCATCTAAATCTCCTAAAGAAATGAAAATGGTACAGTGATGAGGGTTAAACTTGTTCCTGAGCGGTTCTCGCACTTTTCAAAAAACTTGTCCATGTCCTTGTTCGTGTGCTTCCTGAAGAAAATGTGTGAGTAATAGTAATATAATGTATTGCATATAAATAAACTATACATTTCTATTACGACAACGCACTCTATTCTATTTTTATGTAATGTCCGCATGTCTGTGTCTAGCCTACCACGATCGTTTTGCTTGCTTAGCTGGAGCAAAAGTCCATAAATTTGATTTCCTTAAAAAGTAAAAGGCATGTACACAAACAAAACACACACTTCTGGAAATGTTCCGGTTGTTTCTTCATAACTACAACTCAACTCCAACTTATCGTTCTTCGTTAGATACATACATTTTTCTCCTTCTTGGAGAAATAAGGCAATCCTAATAATGCTTAAGTAAAGTAAAGAGTTATTGCTGAAACTTGCTGGAACGTTTTTTTCTACTTCAGATACACCTATACCAGGCCAAAGCAAAAGTATACTCGTTTTTCACTATGCTTTGGCTTCAAGAAAAAACTCAAGATGTGAAATAATTCTCAGTGATTTTACTCCCACACATACAACAGACACACTATTTGTTTGTAGAACTTTTCTCTGATATGATACAACCTAGGGAATTAATAAGGAAGAGAAAGTGAGCGTGTGCCATTGCATTACATACATTACTTACATCACACGGGCATTTGATAATATGAAGTTATTGTATGTGTTTATCTTCCTTTCCTTTGGTGTACAGGATACGTTTTTCTCTCTCTAGAAACAATCCACCCCTTCACTTTCCAAAAAGTGAGTAAGTGAGAGAATGGGCTGGTACTTGAAGTAACGTACTCAATAATTTCTCAAATTGAATCGAGCACGACCCGGAGAGACGTAGCGAATGTTTCCAGCTTTAATTTAATACACCTGAGCTGAACAAAAAAGTGAGTGAGTGGAAGAAAATGAAAAACTTTTCTCCTTCTTCATCTTCATCCTCATCCTCTTTTCCTTTCTTCTTTTTTATACTCAATCAATTTTCTCTCTTTTCTCCCAAACACAAAAAAGTTTAAAAATACCCAGTAACAATTTCTACTCATTAGTTGAGCAGTTTATCCAGGAAACAGTTACATTAACTAGGAGCAAAGTAGAACAAAAAGAGACGACGTAGAAAAATATTCAGGACAAAATCGTATCTATCCTTAGGTATATTGTTGAAGTATTGAGCATCTCAGTTTTTTGAAGAATGTGATCGTTTGAGTAGAACTGAAAAAAGATTTTTTTGTCCCTTTTGCCCCTAACAACTTTCCTTTCCGGTCCTTATAACATAACCTTGGCTTAACTTAACTACCTAACTAATACCTATCTAGGATTTTTACAATTTTCCACCTTGTCTTTTATTATATTATTTTCAACTTTTTTTTACTTTTTTCTTGTTTTTCTCTAAGGTGCCTACTGTCTACTCTGCTCTGATCTAGCTAAAATAGTCACAGTACGTTCCTATTCCAAGCATCATCATTCCTTTTTATATTTGTCGTTTGTACTCGTATCTCTCTCTGGAGTCGCATAACAAAATTTGATTGCAGAGTTGTGACTAGATGTAGAAACAGGAAAGTGCAAGTGAAAGGGTTCAACGTTTTTTCTTTGCAAAATTTTAGAAGAATATTTTAAGGTTTTAAGCTTTTATACAAACACACAAAGGTGGTTATGGTTAGTAATAATACCTTTAAGTCTAAGTTTCAGTGGCCAGAAAGGAGTCATAAATCGTTGACTTGTCTCATCCTCGTGAAGTGAAGTAAGTGCTTTAGTTACTTTATTTTACTTTCCTCTTATTATTACACACTAAAAATATGATTGTATTGCATTCGCATTGCAGTAGCACTCTGGCTCTGTAAAAGTGTTGGTCTAACTAAAACAAAAGTTTAAAATATTAAAATTCCGTGCATGTGTTAGATTAGTCTAGACTGGGCTTGATCTTCAAAGATTTGCTTTACTGTCTTTGAGTGTGTAAAACTCAAAATATTTAACGAATCTAAAGCAGTATCAGCTTCAGACATCTGTCTGGCGCGACGAGGGTATCACACAAACGATATTGTCCAAGGTTCATATTCATTAAAGTCGACTGTATTGCAGTCAGTCATTGCTGAAAAAATGAAAGTGACGCATCTTTTTCTTTCCTTTTTGTGCATTTATTCTGTTCTGCCTCTGCTGAATATATTTTCTCTGCTAACTCGTTTCGTTTCATTTCCACAGCCCGAATCAAATAAGGGGCTAAGGGGCTACCCGACCAACCAAACTGGAATAGCACAGTTTAGTAACATTGAGTTAGAATTCCAAGAAAAGGAAAT
>VYYJ01003931.1:0-14888 GCA_021029165.1 Cyphoderus albinus
AAAAGTATAACACATAAAGGGACATTTCTTTTGTATTATGCCCTGAAAAAGGCCCATCATTAAGAAGTGTTTAACGTGGGATATGTCGCAAAACTCAGTAAAAGTGCTCTAAAAAATTCATTTCTGGTCCAAATGACTCGAGTAAGATGTCGTTCGATGCGTCTCGGATAGGACTATTCAGGAAAAATACTAGCTTGTGTTTCCCAATTCCCTCTTGACTTGGAATACCATCCTTTTCGTTTATTCTTGAATTGATGAAACTAGAAATGGTTTATGCTATGGCATTCAGTTACTAATTATACGAAACATTTTATATTAACTGTTTATTAACAACCGATTTTGTCTAACAATCTAGATGAACAACATCCTCATCCTTATGATTTGGTTTCTGTTCGACTTCGAAAGGACGGACTGCACCAGTTACCGCAATGTCTATGGAAGTAAGTTTGAACTAAAATCGATATCTTAAAATTTTATTCTTTACCCGGACCTATACATCAAAGGATTAAATTCATGATAATAGGTTGTTTGGTTCAGATAAATTCACTCGTTCCAATTTTATATTTACACTGCAGTGAAACTACCGAATAATTGCACCTCTCTATTTATTGCCTCCCCTGGGGTGCAATTCTTGGGAAGTTTCACTGTATTCGTGTGGTATTTAGACGTTAATATTTTGGGCAGTTTCATGTTTTCTTAATTATGGACATAGTGTCCACAGTCCAGCCAAATCTTGAGCTCGCGGTTTGGTGTGGTCTATGTGGCGGGAGAATAATCAGCAATAGGTTTATTTTACGTATTTCTGTTGAAACCGCATAAAATTGCTCTAGCATAAAAAACCCTCCTACCTATTCCTTTAAACCGTTACGCGGGAACCGGCACCCACAATTACTTTGTGTATTTATTAAAATATGTTTTTATATTTGTAAAAGCCACTTGTCCTACTACAAGTAAAAACCACTTGAATGACACTGAGTGCTTTGTTCGCCCGGATTGGAGGGATGACTATCATAGGGAAATGTTGTCTTATACAAGTGCATTCCAAATCCCCGCTGATAAGATGTGCGTGAAGTGCGAGAGAGAAACCGGGAAACCCCACTACCAATGCCCAACCGAAACGTACTTGACAGGATCGGACTGGCTTAAAATAGGTAGCGACTGCTTCGTTTCAATCTTGAGCAATCGGATTGAGTACACGGTGGACGGAGAGCAATGTAGGACGCTGTGTGTTTGGCAACCCCTCCGAAACGACTTTCGATGCAAAATTTTTGAAAACTACCACCAACTATTCGCGTGTTCTCCAGCAGTAGGAGTGGATTATAATGGATTTTCATGCATGCATAATTATTGCAGGTATGATTGTATGTCGCATTAGACACCCCACTTTTAACGTAAATGCTAAGCTGTTACTCTAGGATTGCTAAATTCATGTCATTTGTATGTAATTTGACAACCAAATTTCCAAGTACTGACTTGAGTGGATTAGTCAAATGTAAAAGGTACTTTATACCTAAATTATATGTAACTGTGAACTGTCATGGCCAATCCTCACTTGAGTTATTTATTTGACAAAATTAATTTTTGGTAATTAAACTAAAACAAACAGTAGAGTGCGTGACATATGAGGGATCATATCCCTTGAACCTTACCAGTCCAAAGGGCAGGTTTGATAGAGGATTTGTAGAAATTTTTAACTGTGTCCCCTATTTTACACTACTGACATGAATATTAGCAATCCCGGAAAACTGGTTATGGAAGCGTTCAACGACCAATTTTTTTTACAGTGCGTCAAATAAATGTAATATAACAATGGGTGGGGTAACAAGTAAATGCTCGAGCCCGACGGAAGACAGCACTAGTGTCCCAAATGAGTATCCAAAAGGTATGTATGATGGCACACTACTTTAATTCATCTTATAAAAATTATTTTTCGAAAGTAAGGAAACACCTAAATATTGGAGTAAGTAAAGTAAACCTTTAGTATTTGGATTCATCCCCGATATTTACAGCGACTTTGAAAGTTGTATAGACGTTTGACGCCACAATTTGCTCCTGAGTCCACTGTGTAATACGGTGGTTTATATCATTGCTTTTTCATCGTAACTAATTGAGATACAAATTCTCAGCCAATTCTGAGAGAACAGCAGAAATAGTTACCTCGTCAGTGAAAAATACTCTTTCGACTGGTGAATGACCAAAGAAGTTTCTTTTATCATTTGAAAAACACTGCTGTTAGTATAGGGAAAAAACCTAAGTATGCAAAATAAAGATTGAAATAAAGGCATAGCAGAAATTGTATGTAAAATATATTGTCTAACTCATTGAAACGATGAAGGTACACGATGGCGCGAATTCGAACTTATTTACTTCGGGAATAAATTTTATCAATGAAGAGGATTGAATTGACCTTCTTGCGTGTTTGATTGCAGGGCCATGTAAATTGTTATTGTATAACAATGTTTCTGTCTGGATTCACCCAACCGTGTTATACTATACATTTTTGGGTAACCTCAATTCAACTGGAATATTAACGGGGATTTTTGTTGAGCGGGAGAGACTACTGCATAAAGCTACGGGGATAGACTTTTCCAATTGTTTGGAAATGTTGTACAGCAAAAGTTTTGCCACAAAAGTTAACGCTAACATAACCGAAGGTAATGCACACGTAAAAAGGCTCGAATGCACAGGTACCTTTAAACTAGGCTAAATTCATTTGTTATCATTTCCGATAGAATATGTGTGGTACAAGCAATATTACGGGAACCTTGGTTAACGCAAATAAGTCTCTTACAAATACTAGTTTTACAAATACAATGCGTTGTTAAGAATTACAAGAAAATGGTCATCATTTATGAATGCATTGGAATTATTCTTCCGTGTTACGTTATTGAAATGCTCCGTTGAACTCTACACTTGCTGTGTACATTTCGTATTCGAAACGATTAAAAAGAATTTTTCCAGTGTAAAGAGCCGTGTGCATACGAGCCTTTATCTTATCAATATACGCACAGCTTTCAATTAACAATTGAATTTAAAATTTTACGGTCTCTACAGAAAAATGATGAAATACGCCATAAGGTTATTGTTTGGTTACATGAACATGCAATTAGAACACCATAAATAACCGATGTCATAATGTATACTTACTGTGCCCTCCAGAGTAAAATCAGAACTACTTGTCAAATTTGGGCATTTCAACCATTACAACGTGGATGGTTCTAAATTTCCGAAACTTTGGAAACATAGGTAACTTTATAAGCGCTACAAATTGGCTCTAACAATATATCGCTGACCTTCGCCACAAAACCTGGAAGTCGACAATTTCCATGTATGAATCGATTTTTCTACATATGTAACATATGTGATATGTAACATATTTGAGGTCCAATAGGAATTGTTGAAGAAACACGAGAAACATCGATTCATACATGGAAATTGTCGACTTCCAGGTTTTGTGGCGAAGGTCAGCGATATATTGTAATAGCCAATTTGAGCTTATAAAGAAACCTATGTTCCCAAAGTTTGGAAAATTTAGAACCGTCCACGTTGTAATGGTTGAAATGCCCAAATTTGACAAGTAGTTCTGACTTTACTCTTGAGTGCACAGTAATCATATTTATTATGTAGGACTTAGTTTGTACTAAATTAAGGTTGCCTCAATAAGATTGCTTTTCAAAAAACGAGGGGCAATTTTCAGGGCCATTAAGTATTTCAGTATGTTAAGAAGCTTGTATTAGTTTGCAATTATGCAGTGCCCCAAATGAACTGACACACTCACGTTACGATCTTCACATTTCCCGTGCTTTCAAATGAAGTAAATCTGATAAAGAATAGCGTGGACTAGAATTAAGGGATTAGAGGGTTGTATTCTACGAAACCAAATATGATTACTTTTTTGCGTTCGTCTGACGTATCGGGAGTGTATTTATGAGAACTGACAGTAGGTTATGTGACATGTGAAAAGCCAAATCCTTTGAATCAAACACCAGTCGAAAAGGCATATTTCGCTGAGTATTTGTGCTAATTTCTAGCTGCGGACTAAGGCCGGTTTCGGAGTATTAACAATAATTTTTCTCCAGACAATGCTATTTTACAATTACAATTTGCGAACTCGGACGTCGCCACGCAGATTATTGCTGTTGTAATATTTTTTCACATGCTGTGAATCTGCTTATCGACGCGGCGACGTCCAAGTTCACAATTTGTAAAGGTAAAATAGCATTGTCTGGAGACAAATAATTGTTAATACTCCGAAACCGCCCTTAGTCCGCAGCTAGAAATTGGCAAAAGTACTCAGCGAAAAAAGTTCTTTGCACTGGTGTATGATTCAAGGGATTTGGCTTCTCACATGTCAAACACCCACCCTACTGTGGGAGACAAAATCCCTTGAAAATGGAGCTTCTTGCGCTGACGAGAAAAGCAAAAGATATATAAATTTAAAAAATGCTTGAAATTCACCCTACTCCCCCTTGTCAATGCAAAAAGCTCTTGCAGTTGCTACATGATTCAAAAGATTTTATTTTACACATTAACACTCACTCTTCAAGTGTCCTTACTAAACTCTGTCCCAAAATTAATTAAACATCAACCACTTGGTGGAAAATAAACTTTATTTTTTAGTTTCATTTATGACATTTTGTAATTCTGAGTGCTAGGAACGAGTAAATAGTACCAGCCACGCAATATGGAGGCTGAAAGCAAAATGTGTGCAGAAATATTGCACAAGTTAGATTTTTCGGGTGTCCCAAAATTAAGTGAACATCTAATTTATGCGACATTAAAACTTTCATAATTTAACACGTTGAAGTCAAATAATTTGATACGCAAGATTTCTTGATATAAATTATTAATAATTATCGATGGTGTTCCAAATCTGGTACCGAACGTAGATTTTTAGGTCTAGTTAATTTATTGCAAAAATAAGAATTTCCCGTATCAAATTGAAAAAAATAGGTGGTGAGGCTCTGTGGTCACCATTTGTGTACCAAAGTTATCACCTGTCCCATAATTTGAGGTCCATTCATACGGTGCAACAACTGTTTAAAAATAAAATATTGATAAACGCGATTTTCAGGTTTTGAGGCAAGATTCTGAGGTGTATGTTTTATGCAATTTGGGTGTCCTCCAAAGGTTATGTATGCTTGCAAAATTTCAACAAGGTGAACGTTTGGAGAATTTGTGTTTTTCATTCTCAAAAATCAAGCGTTCACTAATTTATGGGACACTTCCTCAAAAATGTTGAACATCGATATGTTCAAGGTCGGCTCACGGCCACGACAATGTCCCCATTAGTATGCATCAATGAGCTTTCGTTTCTGATACTGTATTTGATGGAAAATCTGTCGCGCCTATCAGCCTCTTTTTACCAGTTGAATTCACGAAATAATATCAAAATTATAAAAAAGTGCTATTTTTAGTCAAATCAGTTTCAAAAAACAGGTACAAGAATGCGCAGCCATCAAGAAATACACTGTATGTCTACCAAGCAAACATAAACTCATGACAAAAGTTTCACCATCTCTGCTGCATTTAATAAGTTTTGAAAATTTTGATGTCGCATAACTTAGATATTCACTTAATTTTGGGACTCCCAAAAAAATTTAACTTGTGCAATATTTCTGCACACATTTTGCCTTCAGCCTCCATATTGCGTGGTTGGTATTACTCGTTCCTAACAATCATATTTACAAATATCATAATAAAACTCAAAACTAAAGTTCATTTTCCGTAAAATGTTAGATGTTCACTTAATTTTAAGACAAAGTTTACTATGTACGGGATTTTTAAAATTATTACTTCTGTCACAGAAGTTTTGTGACCAGTTGAATTCATTTAGAAAAGAGGTATTTCCACCAATTTTATTGCGCAATATCTGTAAATTCAAAAATTGTTATTTAGATAGAATAATACAAATGATTTATTATAATTAACGCTTATGTCGTTTTATCAATTTAGATCGCCACCAGATCAACACTTGGAGTCATGGAATATTTAGGACACGTAACATGTATTTCGAAGACAAGTTGATAGCACAGGTCCACTACGCTGAGTCTGTGCGACAACAAGAAATGAAACTTGTCAATTTTGATGATCATACACTTCGTTTAGCATTTGATTCGAGTTTGCGGATGGCTAGGCCAGTGTGGGTTTTAAATGAACGCTATGACCCCAAAAATTATAACCTCACTGTTTGCCCAATCGTTTCCAACAGAAGCAGCTCATTGCTAAAAGTTTCCACCGACGGAGTTAGTTGTCCCGCACTGCCGGGAGAAATCCAAATTGCACACGAGATTCGTGGGTTTACATTTTTCCTATCCGAATGCCAAATTCGGATATACTGTTCCGACCCTGATTGGGATTCCTCGCGCTTCAGAAAAAGCATTAACACCACGAGCGTGTGTCTTATGTTGCATCCCACGACGGAAGAAAGTCCGACGTGGAATATAACTAACGCAAACTGTACTCGGGAAACATACATTGCGATTTACAATTGCGAAATTACAAACTCACACGACAGCAGAAGAGCGAATGAGATTTGGAACATCAACTTCGACGACCTCTCTAATTGGAGTTTAGACGATGTGGGAAAACTATTTACTGTAAACCCCCTGACGGAAATCAGTATGGACCAACTGATCAGCAAATTCTCCAAAGTGGTACTAAGTACGGTAACCTCATGCGATCCGGAAACTCCGGATGCCATCGAAAACATCGCACCTACTATTGACACCTTCATTTCTGCTAACCCAAAGACTGCAATAACATTGGAATATGGGAAGCTGAGTACAACGGGCACATTATTTGATTGTGAAAATTATAAACGTTTAGTGGTTATTATTCCCGGTTATTTAAGCGGGAATGATGTAATGTGGCCATACAAGATGAAGGATGCCATTCTGAAGGACGAAAGTACAACGGTTGTATCCATTGTCAATTGGGTAGATGGTTCCCGTAAGTTATACGCGACCTCAGCCGCAAACGTAGAGCCAGTTGGCAAATACGTACATGAGTTTGTAAAGCATGTCATTACCAAGTGTCCTGGCCGTGTTCCGGAGATACGATTATATGGCCACAGCCTCGGAGCGCACATCTGCGGGCTCGCTGGAAACTTGACACAACCACTAATTGATCTTATTATTGCCATGGATGCAGCTGCGCCCGGCTTTGAGTTTGATGCACCGAGCAATAGGCATCTCGTTGCTAAAGGTGACGCAAAGTTTGTGCAGATGTTGCACAGCGATTCGTTTGCTGAAATTCCGCATGGAATTATCGCTTGCATAATGTCTAATTTGGGAGAGACTACTGAGTGTAAAGCAGGTACAAAGTCTGGGTTGGCTAAATTGATAGTGAAAGGGGGCCATTTCGGGGTAACTAGAAACTACGGGGATCAAGACATTTACATTAACTACGGGCTTAACACACCAGCAACTGGTCTAAATATCTGGGCCATTTTGGGTGTATACAACCACTTAAAGGCACATGAGTATCTTTTATATTCAATTCAGAATAAAGGGAAATTAATAACCAATTTGAAAATAAATGAAGAGAATATAGAAAGCTTCCCGACAAAATTTTCTAGAGAGGAAGGAGAAATAATCGAAGTGGGACACCACATGCAAAGTAAAGCTAAAGGTAATTACTTGTTGTTCACGGACGAAATCGACCAAAAATTAAAATTTTTGTAAGCAGTTTAATGTGCAAATGGCCCTTAACATTACAATAATTATGCATTTCAATATGTTGCGCTCATTATAATTGAATGTAAATAGTCAAAATGGTTAAACAAGTATCACTGTGCAGTGTCAATAGTACTGTAATTCGCATACATTTTTTGGGTTCTTTCAATTTACAAGTACCAATAAAACAATATGAAGTGCAAATAGATTGCATTTAAACTTTGTAGGAGTAGGATCATCTGATACCTGTAAGAGATTGTCAGTGAGGAAAGCGTTTTGAAATTTGACCACTACTAGTGTATATGCTACCATAACTGAAGTTTATTGGCTATCTTACTTTTTTGATCAGACTCCATTTTAACGAGATATAGGGCCAAGTGTATGTGAAAAAGTGCGACCGAGGGAAGCTTTTCATTTCTACAGCTTTTGTCAGATTTGCATGAAATTTGGCAGGTGGACACCTTGGACGATTACCCCGATACGATTTTTTCATTTTTTCAAAATATTACATGTTAGCCATGAAAATTGAAAATCAAGTAGAGGATATTTTTTAATGAGATAACATGATATACATCAACGCCGCTTCAAAGATTGCCTAGCTCAAAACCTCTTATTCAAACACCTACAACTAGAAAAATCTTCAAAGCGGCATTGAAATTAACAATTAATTATACAATTTTCCCATTTTCTCGAAAATGAAATAACATTTTTAACCACGGTCATTAAATACGTTATCTCCGTCAACTTCTGGTCATTTTGATGTATTATATGATTAATTCAGGATCTATCCTAACCAAATCAAATCGTAGTGTAATAAGTACGTTTGCCTCATCTGCATCAGATTAATAGGTAATTATTGTAGCCAAAGGTAATAAAGTTTTGAACACAAGTGTATTTTGCTATTCTAGACTAACTGTATTTATTGCAATAACATAAATTGAGAAAAACAGTTGAAAAATCGAATTTTTTTTAGAGCTAAAATGTCATTTTTTGAAAAAATGAGAAAACCGTGTGGGGGTAATGGTCCAAGGTGTCCACTGGCCAAATTTCATGCAAATCTGACTAAAGCTGTAGAAATGAAAAGCTTCCCTCGGTAACACTTTTTCACATACACTTGGCCCCATATCTCGTTAAAACGGAAACGGATTAAAAAAGTAAGATAGCCAATAAGCTTAGGTTATGGAAGTATAAACACTAGGGGTGGGTGGTCAAATTTCGAAACCCCTTCCTCACTGACAATCTCTTACAGGTATCAGATGATCTTACTCGTAGTACAAGATTGTAGAGCGGAAAAAGTTACATGGGTGCCCAAAGTTTCAGAAATTGTAATTTAACCGTGTTGTAATGTCGGGAAATGCCTAAATTTGACATATTTTCCAACTTTAGTGCCCAAGGCACAGTAAAGTCAATTCCAAAATTTAATAAGAATAAAATAGAAAATCAGTTATACATACATACTAGCAGAATTCAAGTTCATTTCCAACTTTTTATGTGCACTTATCTTGATTTCAACCTTGAAATAACCATGAATCGAGTGTTAATCATTAGGCGACAACACTGGAAAAAAGTTTGAATTAGACTAAATTAAATACACACACTATTATTAATACTACTAACGAGGCATGTGCGCGAAAAATAACTGTGAGATTTGATTCATAGTTTGCATTGACCCTTACCAGATGTCATTACATGCGAATGTTTTAATGTTTAAAAATAAAACCGTAAAGCATTAAAAAAAGTGTTGAAATTTCAAACTGGATTTTTCCTTATTACATTTAACATCTGAAAGTGACAGGCAGCAAAGGAGGGACCATTGCTATTATCACCTTGATGACATAGAATGTCAAAGTTTGAAAAATCATTTGTTCGTCAAAAATTCAAATAAAGGTGGTGAATTTTTTTAGTTACTGTGCCTGGCACATTCTACTGGAGCTGGGCTGTTTTTATTTTTAGTCCATATTCGCAGCATTTGTGTAGTATTAGAAGGCACGATAACGTTTTGACGGAATTCAAAAAATTTGATATTATCAAAAGTTATCGTCTTTTTCATGATCTTCTTAACAATGAGTAAATGGGAAATTGACGGTTCTGATTCGTTTTAACTTTTTATTATTCTTCCTTTTATTTGAAAAGTTTTTGCACAAGCAGAGTTTAGAATAGCACATGAACAGTCACGCAGGACTGAACAAGATGATGTGTTGCACCAACGTCGCAAGTTGGTTGACCCGATCGGCATCCTCGAGCACCTTTGGGACATCCCGATATCAAGAAGATTTTTCAGTGCTCTGGCTGTTCCTATTACTGTGCCACGAGGAAGAGCTACTTGAATCATACACGATTTCACAGAATGGCCGCCTTACTGTGTGATGTCTGCTCGCGGAAATTTCGCAACCGGCAAAAATTCCTCGACCATATGCATGATGAGCATAACCTCCTGGAGATAATCAAGTGTCCCGTGGAAAACTGCGATAAGGAGTTTTTTGAAACTCAGACATTAATTTTGCACAAGAGATTGCACACACAGGCCTTTGTTTGTCTTCAGTGTGACCTTCGGTTTCCTGCGAAACATATTTTGCCACGTCCGTATGTCATGTCTTGTCATTTAAGCCATTTACTGTGTAATAAAATAAATAGAAATTTAATTGAAGACTTGCAAACATTTATTTTTCTTCAAACAGTGCACGAGATTCGGAAGCATTCCAGGGAAAAGCCCTATCCGTGTCCAGAGTGCCCCGAGGCATTCCTTAACAAGTGCGACCTCCAACGCCATGCGATCAACGCCCATGGAGCTGCTAAACTAAAGTGCCCGTACTGCGAGAAAGAATATTTAGACCAGGGAAATCTCTCGGCGCATATGAATTTGCACGAGGGAAATTCTTTCTCGTGCGAAATTTGCCACAAACTGTTTGGTGTGTAAATTTTTTAACTTGTTCAGTTTTTTTCTATCACAATTAAGGAAATCGGGATCAGTTGACAAAGCATCAGGAATGGCATTCCACGACGAAAAAGTGTTATTTGTGAAGGTTTGTCAATTTAATTAAATAGGATTTTAATTTGAAATTAATTAATTAATACATTTAAATCTTTATTATTTATAGAATGTGGTCAAGCCTGTATTAACAAACAATCGCTGAGAAATTACCTGAAGATTCATGCGGAACAAGAGAAAAAGCACAAATGCAGCTACTGTCCAAAAGTATTTGTCGCTAAACATGTAATTTGATTTGAAGATTTGTTAATTTTAATTATGCCGTAAAATTTGTTCTTTATTTAATGTTTTCAAATTGTTAACAATGTTTGGTTAACTGTCTAGATTTTAATCAAGTTGATCCGCTGAGCAGCATATGAGAATGCATCACAACGACACAATTCCAAGACATAATTGGGTTCGAATATTAAACTGAGGTGACACTTGGCACCATTAAGATTCATGCGAGGTCAACCACTAAATGGATTTAATGTCAATCAAATTAATACAGTTAAAATCAGACACAATGTTATAATATTGACAAAAATAAATTGTCGCTATGTAAAAATTATAGTTAAAAATAATAATTGTTAATTGTGGTCCTATCAAAAATATTCTTAAAAGCCGCAAGTTGTCAGATGATTTTTGAGTGTTCTTTCTCTTAAACGTATTTAATATTTTTTAAGCAAATTTTTGCTGCAATAAAAGTATAAGTAATTGTGAATGAAATGGTCAATTAATGATCTACGAACTGAAAAAGTACAAGGACGAGAGAATGCATGAGTTTGTTAGCAAGTTAGTAGCAATCAATTGGATGCATCTAGTAACATTCTTTGTAACTTGAATGAATGCGCCTACTTAAACTTGATTGAATTAAATCCCGTCATTATCTCGCTAATTACATTAATGCATGCATGTCTTTAATGAATTCACTCGATTAGGTCGATGCTGACATTTAACCGTGTCTCAGGAATTGATTTGAAAAATTAAATACGATATGAAATATTTAAAGGGTTATTTAAGTGAGAATTCTAGTTTTAATGGGATACTTGATTTGATCATTAATCATTCTTATGCAAGAAAACATTTTTAACTGATGTGAGTAATTATGTAAATAACCAACATAAATGAAATGAGAGTGCATAGAGTCACAGCGTCGAAGCGTGATTCACTGTGATTCAATGATCAATAAATTGGTATCATGACTGAAAACCTTCGTCGTTTCTTTTTTCCCGTCATTAATGTTGGTTTCCTTAAGCAGAGAAAAATGTCGTTAGAAAGTCATATTAACTGTGATCGCAGCGTTACCGTCCTGATAATTAACATTGGTAAACTGATTCGGCGAAATTCAAACAACTTAAATTCGAATTTGCCGAGTATCTCAAAAGTGACAGAGGATGTTGTGTATTGAATGGGGGTTCTTTTATGTCGTTGGTCACAATGTCAGCGTAGTATTTGTGGCAGAACTGCTGTGAAGCAATGCTTTCACAAACCTTAAGACTCTAAAAAAGATGTTCAATGACAACCGGTACTATGTCATCCGGAGTTAAAAATTAGCAATTTTTCTTATAATTTTTGTGTATTTATGCAATAATTGAATTTCAATTTCTGTTTCATTATCAAAATAATTATCGCGTTTACACGGACAATGAGTTTACCAAGCAAAAGCACGACATGATAGAAGCCTTTGATTAAAAAATATTATGAAAGAAAAGGCAATCGATCTGAACCTGGGTGAAAATTGGCGGCCACGGGAAATGCCGGAGTTTAAAAATATTCTACTGAAAAATTATTCAGTGTGTTTTCTCTACAATTACATAAGACTGTTGATTTGGAACTTCTTGTTTTTAAATCTTTCAACGTTATTTTGTAATATGTTTTTTCATTCGGAGAATCCAATCTAAAAAATATCACACATCACAAAATTAATCGTGTCTTGTCGGTAGAATTTTCAGCTTGTATGTAAATATTTATAAAAATGTAGCGTAACCAATGAATTTCTGCTTCTTTATGAACCAGTTCCTCAGATTTATCAGAAAATCCCTGTATAGATTTACTAGAATTGGATCTTAACAGCAGCAAAACGATATCATAGTAATATGTGATATCAGGTAGCTTTGTTATCTGTTGTCACCCAAAAAATATATGTATGAAGAAACTGCGCCATTTACTGGTTTTATCAAATTGATAAAATGATTATGAGACGATTCAAAAATAAATTTTCTCGGAAGACGTTTTTCCTTATATCTTTCACCATTAATTTCCATTTCATAATTAATCCAGTTTCAGACGTAAAATGTCATGTGAGGTTAACCTAACAGATTCGAGGGCAAATATGCTTAAAGAAAAGATAAGGTTTTTCCAAGAAATAATTCTTTAAATGCACAAGTTTTTTGCGGTGTGTGCCATAATCATTTTATCACTTCAATGAACCTTCGTATATATTTTTTCTTGGCGACCACCGATAATAAATCTACCATAGTAGAAATGTCAAAGGTGAAATATAATTCGCTAACTCTGATTAAATAAAGCAAGTTGACGAAATCTCTTATATACTATTAAACAAACAAACTCATCCTATCCAGCCAAAAAATGTTAAACTCTAAATAACTAATCTTGGACGTACTCTGATAATGATTCAAGAAAAATATGTTTACCGTGAAATTTCATTTGCCAATAAATTTCATTTTATGAGTTTATTCATCTTTATTATTATTATTAAATAAATGGCAATGACGAAAATAGAA
This sequence comes from Cyphoderus albinus, assembly GCA_021029165.1. Lineage (NCBI taxonomy): Eukaryota > Metazoa > Arthropoda > Collembola > Entomobryomorpha > Paronellidae > Cyphoderus > Cyphoderus albinus. The sequence continues at coordinate 13,392 of VYYJ01003931.1, forward strand.
TTGGAAAATGACAACTTGCCGAAATACTAGAAAAAGTGTGTCAGCAAAATCGGGAATAGCGGTCATGGAACACACCATTAAAATCATTAATGCAAATTGGCGACAATTGACTCCAAGAAGCGGGCGTTGGGTCCAATCTGTAGGTCTATTGTTTCTCTAATTAATTTCAAATCTCGATAATATCTATGCTTCTTTTAAAAATAAAGTAGTATGGAAACATTTTCTTTACGTAGTAGAAGTGTTTTGTATTCTTCATCATCATCCGATAATCAATAAGGTGAGTTAAGGTGGATGCAGAAAATTTAGTTCAAATGAGATTGCGCAATTATTCGCTAATGTATTGTAATTTAATGTGATGACCTGATGACTATAGTTATTAGTAAACTAAAATTAAATGGAGATCCACTTCATCATAAAATTAAACGAACACAAAATAACAAAGGAAGAAGTGATACGCGAAAAATAATAAATGTATTTTCTTTTCACAAAGAATCGTTACGGTGTAGAATTAATAATATTACTACACTGCACTGTCGCATTACATACTTGCATACGTTCCTTTGAAATATATTTTTGCTTCAATTTCAGCGCAGCCAAATTCCCAATAAAAAACGACATTCCGTTTTAATATGATATGAATATGACACAAAGTTTGACGCATAAGATTCAGTTTCTTTGACAATTTCTTTTTCCAATAATTCCCAAACGCACAGTTATAATACATTGCTTCGATAAACTAGAATAAAATGCTATTAAATTGAAGCATTAAAATGTCAATCTGTTTGCTTGTAAATTTTCTGCACCTACAGTGTATCACTTTTGTTGGGTCCCATCATCTGTCCTCTTGTCCTTAAATTGATGTAATTAGGAAGAGAAACAAATAGCACCACTCATTTACCATAACACACAACACAACTACCAGTCGGGTTTGCCAATGCATTGATCTCAGCAGAGCAGAAAATGCGGCATTTGTTGATTGAGGAGCAAACGCCTGAGCCTCTTTGAAACATTTATTTAAATTCTTAAGCTCGCACTCATCTGGTGTTCGGTACTCAAATACGGGATCGTACTTTAAAGTCAACATTTAAAAAAATATTATTTATCTATTTGCGCAAATAAATAATTTCTGCAGGCCAACCGTTATTGAAATAAAGTTATTGTTTATGATTAAATTGCAAATCGAGCACATTCCCAATAAAAATTAACTTTAATTATACAAATTCTTGTTTGGAAAAGTAATGATAGTAATTAATTAATGTAGGCATAACTTTCTCGACTCTTTCGCGGTTGCCGCTCGTGTCCTTGGATTTTTAGAAAACAATTCTCATATTTGTTTTTCGTACCGGAACGAGAAACAGCGAATGTGGAAATTCCTGAAAAAACGAGTATATTTGTCCATCTCTACTTTAAATTCTAATATTGTATTCAAGTAAAAAGTTTAGCTGAACTGATGTGAGCATGAGATGAGACGCGACAAAATCAAATGACCTTCTTCGT
>VYYJ01003932.1:0-14882 GCA_021029165.1 Cyphoderus albinus
ACTTGCAAATTGTAAAATTAATAATATAAGAAACTGGAATCTCACAGTCCTACTTTACCCCGAAGTAGTACATAGTCATTTAGCTTGTAGGTTTAATACAGAAACTACACAGCAAAATGAAAGAAGAGCTAAGTGGGGATATAAAAGTTGTTTGGAATGCTCATTAAAAAGAATTACAAATCAGTGTTAGAGCTGAATACACTTTTTTCACGTTTATTGTGAATGAAAGTTCGGGGGAAAGCTAAAGTACTGGCACAGTGCAAACCCTTGGCCCACCTGCCCAATAGGAAAAAAAATATTAAGAAATGTAACGCAATAAAAGAACTGGAATGATTTAATAAGTATAAACATATTTTAACGCAGTTAATTACATAACTATACCCTACCCTGATTCAACATAAAAAATACCATTCTTTGATAAGTAAAAGGTACTTTCTACAGTCTACATTAGTGAATCAACCGAAATAACAGGTATTCACGGTTAGTAATAGGAAAAACTTAACAAAATATCATTTTGAAAATCTAAATTTGTTTCCAGCAAAATATTTTTTCATCACGGTCTATTTCAACATGCTGCAACGACTACGGCCTATTTTAAAACAAGAGGGTTGTAACTTGACAAGGTCTAGTTTATCATCACAGTAGACTAATCATTCTTGATTTATGTCATGGATATCTTGGAGTCCCACGTAAAAATTGTGACATATGTTATTTCAGAAGCCTGGTATTCGGCAATAAAATTAATGGCTATTGATGGAAAGGCCTTGACTTCCAAATAGTAAAAAATGGAATCGTTCAGCTGAACCACATTCTTTATGTTATACATTGAGACGGTGCAGCGAGCCCGATTGGCTGAGCCTTTATTTAAGAAATGGAAGGTCTTATGAAACTGTGCGTGCAAACGTCATAAAATAAATTCAATTACACTATAAAATTGAAAAGAAAACCACTCAGGGTATAGTTTCTTTGAAAACTTCGATCACATAAATTTCAATGCGATAGGCGCAAAACTTCAAGCAAAGATGAAGCAGGCGTTTCTTCGCTTCTCTAGAATTTGGAGATAGATTTTAAAGTGCATTATATTTATGTAGAATCTGTAAGTACTCAATATGATAGAGGTTAGTGGATTCAGCTGCTCGGGAAAATACAAGAAAAAACTTTCATTTGTCCAATTTTTTCTGGCGTTTGACTAAATAATGGGCGAAAAGAGTGAAAGATGTTGAACCATAATGAACGAAACTCAGCTCCCATGACCATGTAATATGTATTTGAAATATTACCTTATCCGATTTGCCTGCCAATTCTACAATTTCAAGCTACGCTTATTTCACTGTCATATTCAATTTATAGGGAAATTGACACCTACAGAGAAACTAAATATGTATTACATCGTTTAGTGATGAAGATGATGTATATCGTTCACAAATGCAGTTACTATTGCGAAGGGTGCTTTTGTTTTACTGCTTTAGTTCTAATGTCGTCCAAAGTTCCAACATCTACTCATTTTACATTTCTCTAGCTGAAGTCATGTTGATGTGTTGTTTTAAACATTTTTGTCTCGCGTAAACTGTTATTTTAACACATTCATGTTGGATTTCCGCTCGACTTTGACGGAATTAACAAAAAACAATTTCAGATGAGTTTGGTGCCATGAATGTCAAGTTAAATGTCTAGATTCTGTTTGTGGTGCGTGTCTGATAGCAAGTAAGACAACTTCATTGGGTCGAAACGATTTTCACAGAATTATATCAATGTAAGGATTTCTCCCAAAAGTATTTACGTCTGTGTAAAGATTTATTCGGAGTTTGTATGGGATTGAGTGAAAAATGAAATCTTGTCGTATGGTTAAATCCACGACAAGGATTCATTTCACCCTTCAAAATATCGAATAAACTACTATAATTTTTATCTTGGTAACATGATCACAAGAAACCAAATTGGATTTCATAAAAGTTGTGCTGAAGTTCTGACACATGAATTCTAAAATTAAAATAAACTTTTGCGAAAAACTTACTGAAATGTTATTTTGTTTCTTCATTTTCCTTTCCTGTACAGGCATGCGAATTCTTGTGATGCTGCTGCTTGACACACTTCCCATGTTGGGCAACGTTCTTCTCCTCTGTTTCTTCGTCTTCTTCATTTTTGGGATTATCGGTGTGCAGCTGTGGGCGGGGACCCTGAGACAACGATGCTTCATCCACTTACCACTGAATGTAACCACCTTGGAAGAACAGTATGTCTGCGGAAGAGGACAGTCTTCCAAATATAAATTCCTTTCTAAAATGATATCTCCACCAACTTTTTCTTGATTTTAATATTTTCATTTTTCTCATTCAAGTCTACTTCGTAAGAAAGAAAAAAGTGATAAGATTCCATGTATAAACTTTGAAACATTATTACAACAATGATATAAATGCATTTAATCTCTTTCTCTCCCCCCAAAAATTTAAGACAAATTAATCATGCACACAGCACCGCATACACAGATACATTATAAATATTAGTGACAATTTTTGAATGATTGCTACAATTATTATTATCATTATTCTTAGCATTAGTACGAATTTTTTAAATATGATTCATTTGTATATTTTATATATGTATAATAATTTTAGTTTTGTTCTTTTTTCTGTCTCCTTTTGAAAACACGACATATTTATTTGAAAAAACCAATTGAATCGAAATGCCAAATCATCTTGTGTGCTACCGCAACCACTACTTCTCTGCTACTTCTCTATCTCTCTGTGTCTCACGGTTTTTTCACGTGTTCCGTTCCCACACGCACGATACCATGAAAATGAAAATCACTTGAAAACTTCTTCTCCGTACTTTAAATCTTCTTCCAACAATTGTTGTTGACCCGGGGCCTGTAGACCAAAGAAAATCTACACGGTGCGAGGGCCAAATCTGCAGTAAGGACCTATGTATACTCTCTCAAAACAAGTTGTTTTTCCGTAGTCAGAAGAAAATAATGTTGTTTTGAGCATTTCATATGAAGCAGAAAATTATTCGTGATTTGCTAAAATGAAAAAAAAGCCGAAGCATAAATAACTGAAATTGACTACATATATTACATTTAATAACCAAAATCTGAATCTGACTTATTGTGCTTAGAACCGCAGGTTGATTTTAAGCTAATTGTGTGTACTGAACAATTAAATATAAAGGCACGATTGTTCAATGTCATAAACAGCTTAAGAAATGAATTATACTCAGTATTTTAACATTGCCATTTTGTTGTGTGTACATTGCTTTAATACTCAAGCCACAGATTTTAGCGTCAGTTTTTGTCTTCCTGTTTGTCCGTCCTGCGTTCGTCTTGGCTGTGTTGTGCATTATAACGCTCTTTGGAAAACTCAGTAATACTACTTTTCTTTCCTATAATAACTGTTTTCTGATGAAAAAAGTTTTTTGTATTTTCAAAATTTTCCATTAGTCAAAAGTTGCAGATAACCAGTAGTATAAAAATAGAATTTTCCCGACATCATCTTCAACTTTCCTTTGTCTCAATAGATTACTTTAGGAATGACGATTCCCATTAGTGTCTTTAGATATGGGTAGATGTTTTAGGATCACCTGCGTTGTTTGTAGATAGTTGCTCTAAAGGCACAATGATCTTGATAATGATGACATGAGCCAAGAAAGACTGACGAAGGTCATCAATAAAGTCAGAAGTGGTACCATTGCCTTGTGGTTCTAGTTCATCAGAGGAGACGTATCGTAAGTTTCAAAATTTCAGCCACGTAAGCGGCATTTAGCAGGTTTCAGTGTTTTCACAACTCACTGACTGAGTAGTTAATAAATGATTGGAAACTTAGTGCTTGTTACTTGTTAGTGTACAATAGGTAGCAAACTGCTAGTTACTATACGTATATATTATTAATTTATCTTTGTAGTACGATTTTTATGACACTTAGAATATCAAAAACCAAGTGTGACCAGGAAAATGACAATTAAAACTTGCTACTTAAATAATTCGTCACTGCATGATCACTGCAAATGACTCCTGAACAAATTCTGAAGAAAGCACAGCCGTAATGAAGTGCATGCATGTTTGCACAAAATAGAACGCTAATCACATTTTACACGGTGTCGTCTACTGTCTACCTAGTCTTTCAGCCATTTTGCACCTGAATGCATTTTGTGATTGTGACCTGCAGGTGTCAGTTATTCAAAAAATATTGCACACCAGGTTATGAATACCAGTGACCCCTAATGGCACGTCCCAAACGTTCATTCATTACACATCATTTATTTCTGGCATTTGAAGCACTGTACATAAAACTGAAAAAAAAATCTTCCAACATAAAAATTTGGCTCGTCTCGCAACCGTGAAATTAGGGATTTGAGGGAATGAGAAGTTAGTTAAGACTGAAAACGAAAATCTTCCCTAAAGCTTGGTCTTGCCTTTAGATTTTTTCACGTGCGTGCTTAAATTTAACACACTCTGCCCTATTAAAGTACAACTGTCATCACAACTTCTTTCGTTACAGTCCGCATGTCAAACCTCTCCAACACCTTCGCCGCTCGTTATGGAATAAATCTCATCTCACAAATCAAGGCTTGTTGCACGATTGATATGGTCATGCGGCTCGAAAAATACCTGGTAGCAAATGTGAATGATAAGCGTGTTTGGGTTGATAATGGACTTTACCCTGATCACTGTTTTATTTACCGGTGTAAACAGTTGCCTGCGGTGTTATTATCTTAATTGAACTTCCTGCATACTTATACAATTGCGCGCACATTCTTTCCCCTGTCAATCTAATACGCGATAACTTTCCCTTCTACCCGAATACTAAGCGGATAACTCAGTTTTAACAACACTTTATTATTATTAAATTTCATTTTCTCATCTATACTTGGATAGAATAGAAATGCCGTAGGACAATTAAATACTTGTAAAATTCTGGATATGATGATGGTATGATAAAGTAATAACAATAATCTGTATGTGTGTTGTGGTCGTGTCGTGATTGTCGTCTTCTGGTCTTTGGTCTCAAGCCCCCTTTTCTCTATAACCGATCCTTTTTGCAAATAACATTGGAACCAACCACAAATAACAACCCTGCTCTTCTCGAAGTACACAAATGACCCATTTTAAACCTACCCCTATAAAAATGTCTTTGTAGGAACTACCCCCCCCCCCCAATTATACAACTTGTTACTATTATGTATTAAGTTCTTTTTTTTAAGTTTTGCCTTTTTATTATCTTTTCGGTCAACCTTTTCTTCTTCCGTTAAATATTTTGTTCCATTTTCACTTTGTGACACAGTCTGATCAATAATTACATAACTTACAATAAGCATTACTAGAGAAATGCGCATTAGGCGGTTAATACTCTTAAGATGTTCTTCAATGTTTTCTTTTTCAGCAGCGATTTAACAATTGAAAGGCTCTTTGTGTTGTACGATCTCTGTGTAATTGTAATTTATACTAATAATAATAACGAAAATAAGCTGAAAAACAATAAGAAAGAAAGAAGCACATTTAGGCCATAGCTAATTCAAGTCAATCTGTCAGAAAAATTTTAGAGTTTGTATATTAGATTTCCACTTATTATCGAGAAAGTTATTAATTTTAACCCTTCATCGGCTTCTTGAACCAAATTAGAATAAAATGTTTACACGCAATTTTAACCGTTTTAGCAGTTTTGAGCATTTGATTTAGTAGAACGCAGTAAATAGAATTCGGAACAGTTCTGATTAACACATCAAAATAGCAGTTTTTAAGAATGAGGCTGATTGAAATAGAAGAATCTTGTTGTTCATCTTTTCATCTATGTATATATTATTATACTTAACAAAAGCAAACAGCAATTAAAATATTTGAATTAGAAGTTTTAATGCAAAATTGAATGCTGCTACTGTTCGAACTTTCACATTGTGTGTTTCCACAATTAAAACTTTGTACAAATAGTACAATATTACAAATTTCTTTTCAACCAGGCTCATTCATTTTAGCATCAGGAACAGGAAAAGATTGCACGTCGATAGGTAGTAAATGTATATAGTTTAGGTTCCAATACCACAACAAGTTATGCAGTGAGTTACGTCAGCCCAAACAGTGTTTTGGAGGCTTTTCTTAACTTGTTAATTTAAGCATGTAACAATTGAGTGCGCTAAAATCAATATAAATTTCTCTGTATATTATAATGTTTTTCTTTGTTTTTTTTCTGTCTTCTGATAAAATTGAACAGACCTCTTTCAATGTACTACCGAATTAATGATGCCCAACAGGATAAAGACTATATCTGCTCTCTACCAAAAGATAGTGGTGAGTATTTTCTTCTTACATTTACAGATATTTCTAAGTAGAACAATAAGACATCAGTTAAAGCGAAACTCGGTTGTTTCACACTCAGAGTCACTTTTTACTTAAGAGTTCAAAGCGATTTCTAAGTGCAAAAATAAGCTGCATATCGGTGTATACATTTCAAAAAACTAATTGAGCAGCTAAATCGGGTCAGTCTGCATTTAGAATCCGGATACAGAATAAGAAATCCAATTAGCACAGGTTGTTGACTAATCGCGATCGTTTAAACTTTCGTTTACGGTAAAGTACATTGTACGTTTCCCAGGACAAATCAACTCAAGTCATTCTTACCTCTTAATTTACCCTGCTGGTACTGCTTCAGCTTTGGTACTAAACTTGAAGGAACTAGATGATTAAATAAATTACGATTTCGAACAGGGGACGCGTTTAGTTAGCGTTAATGTAGTCTCCCTGAACAAAAGGGAAGCAGCAGCTTTTTGTTCTTCAATGAAATTTCAAATGGAAATGAAATTTCTTGCCTTTTGCCATTTTTGAATAAAATAAAAAATGCAAATAAAAAATGAATTACAAATCACAATGAAAATCCTATGTAGGCCGTGTAATGAAACTTGTAAAAGTTAACAAATGCCAATTTGTTAGTCAGTAATTAAGTCTGTGATTTTATAGTATATGAGATAAACTGTCTTAAAAAACAGTGCACCTAAACCTTTGTGAGTTGTATTTAAATAAAGAAAAAAGTTCGATATTGTCTAGTAGCGTTTTATCAGGTTCCCCCAATTATTCTTTGACATTTTTCCGTTTCAGGCAATCACATTTGTGAAAATCTGCCACCAAGCAAGCACAGGAACAATTCTTCGATCCTGTGCACGTTGGATGCACTCCCCCATCATCCCAACCTCTCAAACGCTACGCATTGTGTAAATTGGAACAAGTATTACACAAATTGTAAATCTGGGGATAAGAATCCATTCCAAGGTGCTATATCATTTGACAACATTGGCCTGGCTTGGGTTGCCATTTTTCTTGTTATTAGGTACGTTTGTATATGTAATACTTACGGGTTGGTATAAGGTTACGAAAAATATCATTTTTATAATAATACTTTTTTATTTCTCAAATACCTTATTAGCCTTGAGGGATGGACTGACATAATGTATTACGTTCAAGACTCACATTCATTCTGGGACTGGATCTACTTCGTTCTGCTTATTGTTGTAAGTTACTCCGAATTGAAATTTACCTTCCATATTATTTCCTCAAGCAGCCTAAAGTTTAGTTATTCCAAATTACACTGCAGTTAAAGTTTGGAAATAGTTAGGCACGTGAAAGTCTTGTGAAGCGCCATTTTAAAAAACAGTTTTTCTGAAACTAAAAATCATCTCATATGAAAAGAATGCGGACGGTACAGTAAAAGTAAAAATTCCACTCTCATCAGTGAATCTTTTGTATTTCATCTGAACACATACTTAGTACAATAGACAGTTCTGATCTAATTGCAGGTTCCAGTGAACTTTTTACTTTATAAATAAGTAGAAAGTTTGCTGTATTTTTACCCCAAAGTTATGCGCAATATGTGCGAAAACATGTAATGACAACTTTACAGTTGAGTGCGTTGCAGTTGTTTGGAAAAGTAAAGACGTCTTCCGTAAAGTCCAGCGGTTACGTTTTTCACTCATGAACATTTAAATAAATGACCAGAAAATGTTTAGATACAGTTATACTGTAAGCAAACGACGATAGTAAAGTTGTACCGATTTTACCACTTTCTGGGCGTCATTATTTCAAGCCCGTTACAAAACACATTTCGTCCAACTTGTTCTTGATGGAACATATCATCTTATGCAAATTTAAGATATTACTTCAAAAGAAAACACGTCTTTTACGGTCCAAGTGACAAGGAAATGTTCCGGAAATTTGCCTTCTTTATCTCTTCCAGCTACTTTCTGGACGAGTTAACATCTGGTGCAGTATTTAAAATTGCGTACATGTTTTGTCTCTTTCTTGCTATACTGGATATATTTATTGCAATAATGCACTCAAGATTAAAAACAATGACCCTTCACATAATCTACACGAATTAATCATAATACTATCTAGGAGAGTTGCGGTTATTATTTAAAAACTAGAATCAATCTATCTCCAGAACGTGACCAACCTCCTTTCAACATTTCATTTTTCCCCATTACTCATGTGATTTTTGTTGTTGCATTCTCGTACGCTACTATTAGATAAATCAAATTTATTCATACTTAGTCAGGTGCAGTGTGTGTCTTCAAATTAATACCCACTTTTCCATTTGTTTTATACAGATCGGCTCCTTTTTCATGATTAACCTGTGCCTAGTTGTAATTGCAACCCAATTCTCAGAGACGAAGAAACGTGAGATGGAACGAATGCGAATAGAGAGAGCTCGTTTTACTTCCAACTCAACACTGACAGCAATTGAACACGCTTCGTGTTACTCAGAGATAGTCAAGTAAGTATATTATTTACTTTCGATGTGCCAGTCTCTGGCGACGGTTTGATCTTCCGCGTTGCGACACTCATACATATGCATACAATGAATGGGATTAAAATACAAATCCATTAAATCTTTAATCTAAATTGTTAGACAAGGAAATGTGAGAATCACTTTCACCGTATAGACATTACTTTTACTTTGAAAAACAGTTAGATTAGGAGTTTTCCGACCTTTACACAACAATTATTTTCGGTCAATGTCTATTTCTATAAAAACACAAGTTTTGTTAGACTTGACTGTGAATACCAAACTTTGTCCTTCCTTTCATTGACTCTTCTTTTGTTTAGGTTTGCAATACCAGACATTTTCGACAAATCTACTGTGCAGACAATCGAAATCACATGAATGCTGTAGAAAGTCCTTTGAACGTGTTTTTAAAAAAGCTGTCGATTGCGAAGCTCCGCAATCAATTGTATTCTTTTGACACTCTTTCTAGAATTCCTGATTAAATAAATATGAAGCACTGAAATAAGAAAATCTTGCTATTTGCAAACAATGAAAAAATACGAATGTCTTTTTTATGTTTGCACTTTTCCGTTAAGCTAGACAAAGGCGAAGTGAGAAACGGACATAAAATCCTTTGTTTTTATAATGAGAGTGCAAAACGAAGCAAACGAATGAGAATATTCATACCAAGCGAGAAAGGAGAGAATTCTCTTGACAGTATAATAATTGAAGTTATGTTGCTTCTACTACTACTGGCGTGCAATTTTCTTCCTTTTCTAGCATAAAAGGTGCAAACTTTTTCTTTAGCGTAAAATGACAGAGTTCCTTGTTTCAGCTCTTTTGTACCTCTCAGTTATATTATAAAAATTCCCTTTATGTTGACTTTCTCTTTTGCTTCCATTTTTATGACTGTCACATCGCGTTTCGTTCTTTCGCTCTGTCACTAGTACCAAAGAAGTTTGTGTTAGTAATATCGAACTACAACTTTTTGGAGACAGCTTGGGGGAACCTCTGGGTTTGAGTACTGATCCTAAAACCTACCAATACACAGTGGTAAATACTTTTTGTTCTTCCATGTAACTACGTCTCCGACTTTCTGCGTCATTCATGTACCAATTCACTTACGCAAATAAAAAATGCCATTCAACTACAAACTATATTTCACGTATTGTACATCTCTGTCCACAATAATTAATGTTATCTTTGACTTTAAGTTTGTCGTATAGAGATTTTTGTTTTGCAGATCACCTTTCAAGGATGTTTGATATTTGATGCTATATTTGAGTTTCTTCTTCAAATTTTAAAATTGTTATCTAAACATCTAAATTAATATTTTACAATAAAGTTTACCTTGAAATTATAAATTCTGGTTTCTGGTAGGAGAAATTGATAAAAGGTTTTCAAATACCGTTACATCTAATATTTCATACATTTCAGATATGTAAGAGTTTTAATGACCTGATCTCAGGTTCAATACTCATTTAAAATTAAGCCAATTAAGTTCTTGATTATACTTAAGCGTTTACGCTAACAAATATAAATTTTGCAGAATGGTGGCTCACTGGATACGGAAAGCTAAAAGAAAAGTTCGTCGCAAGTTCAGAAGAGGTGGGGATGCAGTAGAAGGCGGTAATATAATTGACTTAGGAATGGTGAGGGGAGAGGGTCGAGACCTTGATCGACTTAGATTGGAGCAAGAGATTCCGAGTGTTTGTGGGAGTAGTAAAAGACCATCAGCAGGACTGACATGTCCTCAAATACTTGCACTGGGTGGTGCGATTGGTGCGTTGCCACAAGTGGCATTAGGCAATGCAAATCTCGTGGGGCTTCCAGATTGGAAAGAGTTGAGCACGTCGCTGAGAAAGGCCAGACCGTTTTCAATGAGTGCACCTCTTCTTACCGTGACTTCAGCACCTGGGTCCCCAAATTCCATTTTGTCTGTGGACCGACGATCACCAGGCCCAACAAACGATAATGACGACGATGAACGCCGTCGTCATCATCATCACCACCATCATCATAAAAGCCACGAGTCCTCAGGATCAGATCTCTTCTCCGTTTCGCATCGAAACTCTAAAGAGATTGGCCCTTTTCGAGCTCATGTTAGGAAACTTGTAGAATCTAAGCCTTTTCAGCAAGGAATTCTAGGAGCAATTTTGATTAATACTTTATCCATGGGCGTGGAGTATCACGATCAGGTGAGCTTTCACTATACACACAACTAAATTTATCTAGGCATTAAAAGCACTATTCAAAATAGTCATAATACTATGATACTCTAATCTGACATGGATAGGCTTATTATAACACTAATATAATACAAACGACAAACCAGCAGTGAAAGAAATATTCGCTGCAAGAATACCGTTCATTCATATAATCATGGCCATTGGTAGAATTTGATTATTTATACTTAACTCATGTCATTATCTTCTCGTGCTTACATGATATGATCTCATTTTTTAAATCTTTTTATGCTTTCACTTTTTACCATCACCGATTTCATCAGCCTGACTGGTTGACATCCACGGTTGAGTTAAGTAACCTAGTTTTCAGTGGAGTGTTTTTCGTGGGTAAGTAATATAAATTTGCTTTCATTCCGTAAGTTTCTTGCTCCAATGCACGAGTAATACTCAGTAGAAATGCTCATTTGGTGATATTATATTATTGTCATATTATTGTCATTGTCATTATTATATTATTTTCAGAGATGCTCCTAAAATTGACTTCCTATGGCGTTGTGGGCTATGTGAGTAATGGATTTGATGTTTTTGATGGGATTATTGTCATCCTCTCCGTGATAGAGATTATACAAGGGTTCATTGATGGGAACCACGGGGGTGGAGCTCTCTCAGTCCTGAGAACTTTTCGCTTGCTACGAATTCTCAAACTCGTGAGATTTTTACCAAATCTGAGGAGGCAACTTGTGGTCATGTTGAAAACAATGGACAACGTTGCAGTGTTCTTTGGCCTTTTAGTGCTTTTTATCTTCATTTTTAGGTAAGTTTTGTCTTCAAAAGATGAGATCATGGAAAGTCATGTGTTGGAAACAGGATACATTAGTAAAAACCAATCAATCAATAAACATGGGGCAATTAGGTTTTGGGACATTAATACTTAATTAGGTTTATTAGCCAATAACGCGTCACACATTATCAGGGACACTGTCTCAATTACTACCTATGCTCCCTTTTTAATACCCAATCATTATTAAAATGACTAAGACAGTGTCAGAATGTGTAAAACTTAATTATCTCTTTAGGCACTGATTCATTTCGGTACTCAAATTATTTCAAACGCGCATATTATACCGCAAAATATATTGACAAATGTTTGCAAAAGAACCACACAATTAGGACACCAGTATTAATGTTAGAAATAGTAATTATTAAAGTATAGTAATCTAGTGAATAGTAATTATTGTAAAATTATATCAAATTAGATTAATGATTCTCTGAATTGTACTGATTACATCACTGGCGAACATGTGCATTTAAGAGTTAGCCTAACTATGGAGAACTAATCATAATTATAGCACTAATCCAGCAGATCCATAAGTACATGACAAAATTAACTCGACTAAAACACTAACTTTATGTTGTGCAAGCGCATTTTTAGTACATCTAACTTTTGCAAACATTACTTATTCCGTGCGAATTGACGCTGCTTTAGTGTATATGTTATCCATGAAGATGAATTGCTTTTTATTTATTTCACTAAATATTGACTGATTGATGGAATGCAGTATACTCGGGATGAACTTGTTCGGGTGCAAGTTCTGCTCGGATGTTCGGGATCCCATCACAGGGAAGAAATACTGTGACAGAAAGAATTTCGATTCCTTACTCTGGGCTTTGGTTACAGTTTTCCAGGCAAGTTACCCAAGTAGTCGATTTTTAGAAAGGAAAAGATGTGTGTGCATTGTACTGTATTCTGTATTGTCTTGTGTGGGGCTAACTGGGGATAATGAGTTCATCATCTCACAGGAACACAAAACAGTATACTCTGTATATTCATTTACCACTGGATGATGCTATCTAAACTATCATTTATTTAATTGAACTGTTAACACTCATTACATACACGATTCATTTCAACCATTTCCACATAAAAGTTGCTTTGTTGCTTGTATGCGATAAAATGTGTACACCATAGATTGTGGTGATGTGTGTGATTTTATTATGCATGTTTTCTCTTTTGCTTTCACCTCAACAATGACATTTGCTTGCTCACGGTTTTCGTTAGTCTGACATTAAAATTAATTATTACACCTTTTTTTACAAAAACACTTTAACCTGGAGTTACAGTTTCACCAGTATTCGAAACCCGGCTTATAAACCCGGTAGTGAAGATGGGTGATTCTACCATTCACTGTCACTGCAAATTATGTGCGTTTGAATCTCCGTTCGTCGCATTTTGATATCTAGTTTAGCTAAACCATAACCATACCTGCCCCAAACTTCGTGGCGAGGTGAATTTATGATGTAACATTGTTTGATTTAAATCCGGTATCGAGTACCCCTTAATTTCCCCAGATGTTTTTCCTGGAGGCGTGTTGTGTTCATTGAATACGAAATTCCAAATGTATATATGTAATGGAGTTTGTACTTGTACATAGTGACGTGCCCTTTTAGAAGGATGTGTAAAATTACTACTAGCGTGTCCTTGCTTCTGACTTTGAAGTTATGATTTATTTCCTCTCTATTGCCTCTCTCTGTCTGTCGTTCATATAGTTTGCTTGGAATGATGATTTTTCATGGCAAGTTTTGCAACGAACGGTGTTGTTCGGAGGACCCAGCAAAACCCCACTGTAGATGTGATCGGAAAAACTTTGACTCATTTTTATGGAGCATCATCACTTGCTTCCAGGTTGATATATTCAAAAGATTGAATGATAGATGATGATGCTTCTTCCTATATTAAATATTTATGATACGTTTAGTTTTAACTCTGTCGACTTTCACTAATGCATTAAAAAACTTTCCTGCTTGCTTTTGCGTCTATATACATACCATAAATCAAATGGCTTCTAGGCTTAATCTTTTTGAGATGATACACATCCATTTTTTGTTTCATTCGTCGGTTGTATACTCGAAATTGAAAACACTTCTAGCTTAATGAAATGGCTCAAAAATTGTCTTACACAGATCTTAACACAAGAAGACTGGAACGTGGTTCTCTTTAATGGAATGGAGAGAACAAGTCCGTGGGCAGGTAATGTTGATTACATTAAAATATTTTTGAGGAAACCAAACAATTTTAAAGAAAATTACAACCTTAATACAATATCATATATTTTCTATTACATATTCTGCAAACCTGAGTTACTGTAAAGAAATCGGATTCAGGAAAATGTAAACGTTTAACTCTTCCTTTTTTGGCAGCCCTGTATTTCGTAGCACTAATGACCTTCGGCAACTACGTCTTGTTCAACTTACTTGTGGCCATTTTGGTCGAAGGATTTTCCTCAGAAAGACAGGAACGGGAACAACGGCAACTTCGAGAGCAAGAGGCCGAGGAGCGGAAACTTGCTCAGAAAATGGGTTTGGTCGGGAATGAGCTTCCAAATAATACAAATCCTAATGGCGACGGTACCGGCACCATTATTAATGCAACAACAACAGCGGTAGTTTCAGCGATTGACTCACCACCGATCAGCTCCCGTTCTCACTTCACCTCCGCTTAAGAATAATAGTCATCGCCACAACACACATAATCATAGAGGCAGTAAGTTTCAACCGTCTCCGGGATGCTCGACTGCCCTTGTCCCTGCACCTGTCATCATCACTCATACTGCAGCAACCCCAGAGGTGAGTACCGCGTTGCGTGACTAAACAGCTTGACCCCTATCCCTCTTTCTTCTTATTTCCCTTCTTTCTCTTTTCTTTCCTTCTTTTTTCCAGGTTTTTATTTTGCCGTTACACTGTTCTTGAGCTCTACTGTTCTTGAGAAAGTGTGTGAAGTCAGTATTATTATGCTTGTTTCGTAAATTGCTCAGACAAATTAAACGAAAGAGAAATATGGTGAAAATTTGGTTATATCACGTGGCTTTGGCTGTGTTAGCCAACCTTTCGCACTAGCAGCAGAAAGTATAACAATAACTTTCTTTCAATGGCGAGCAGAAAAAAAGCTTGAAAA
>VYYJ01003933.1:0-14882 GCA_021029165.1 Cyphoderus albinus
CCTTAGGGTATCGTTTCACTGACTTTTCTTCTTGCACTCTATTTTGTATCCCTTCAGTTCTCTGATTTGGACCGACTTTGTACACTACGACCCATGATATTACCCACTTCATTCTTCTCATGTCAAAATCACTTTAATTTTATTTATTTGTTGTTCTAGTTTGCAAATCAAAAAAGTAACGGTGAACCTTACAAAGAATCTTTCTTCATGCAGGATCACCAAAAATATTTGCATTCAACTAATAAAATTCTTCTTAATAATATGATCAATCCGCAGAGAATTGCTGTTAGAAATAGCAAACCAGTCTAAAAGATTACGGGTAGACAAAGTTGGTTGAATCATGAAGGTGGGAGAGGAGAACAATATCACGACAAGCCGTAGAATTTAATTAATGCTACTTTTGTGCAATAGAAATTACGTAAGCTTTGAGAGATTAGCAAAACTTCTGCTTCCCTTTATGCACGAGGTGTTGTTTGCGATGGCACCACGCAACTTCTTGCGATATTCTAGTACGACATATCAATAACTTGAATCGTTTCGGATTCCTCTGCCCATTCAAAATGTCGTTCAATACTTAGTAGTTTACAATACCCATTTATGTATACCTGGTTCAGAGAAATAAATAAGGTAGAGCTAGAGTAAGTTTAGTTTCTGTTCTTTGGAAGGTGGTAATAGAAAAGTCCCTTAACAAAGACGTCACACTCACTTAACAAAACTTTCTCTTTTCAGTTCAGTTCCAGCATATAAATAAAACTGTGATAACCACAATGCACATGTCCAAAGAAAGAAAACTTCTGCTGCATGCAGAGAAGAGCAGAACAGAAGCACGAAACTTATGCTTAGAGCAGACTGCTTGAATTTCTAAGTTAAAATCTTCCTCTCTTCTCTTCGCGTAACTTCTTTCTTTTTCTTTAACCTTGCGTAGGAATGTCACTAATTACTTGAGACTTCACTTCATTGCATCAAGTAGTTCATTCATATGAACTACTACGGTGCCAAATTTTTGTCTACAGTGAAGAGTAAGTTGTGTATCACGATCACGATAATAGTAATAATAATGCGACTGAGTGAGTAGTCATTTCTCAGAACCACATTAATTATAATGAGTTTCTCCATGTTCCCTCCAATGTGGTGAGAAAGAAGTGGTGAAAACTACCAGAGGAATAAGGATATACATTTTGTAGACCAGGGTGTAATGCCGCAAAGCGGAAACCAACAACACATTTTCATTTTCACTTTTTCACACAGACTCTCAGACGTAGTCGGCAAGACGAAGACACGTACTCATTTTTACAACACCACACACTTCTGAAATGATGTTACAAAGATAAAGCAAGAGAACGCTGTATAAACTATATTGTAACATTGCCGTCGTGTCGTTTCTGAGCAAATTATGAAGATAATGATTATAAAGTGGACTGAGATAAGAAGAAAAGTGAGTGAATTGAGCAAAGCCTGGAGTGTGGAAGTCAGCAAGAATTACACATTACAAGGATTCTAAACGGAAGACATCTCATCTGGCCATAACGTCATCGTAGTTATAAAAGCGCTGTGTTTCTCTAATGGAACTCATTTAATGGAGGTGTGCCATGTTCTGTGTACTTAAGGAAAACCCACAAGAGGCAACAAGTCATTAGCGGAAATTGAGAGTGAACGCTGCCCACGGACCACAAAAGCAGCAAGTAATGCGTTGAAATGTTCGGTTTCATATTTTATTTAACCTCAATCTTTTCTCCTTTTTCACGAAATGTAACGTTTTCACCTTATCAATGGCTCGTCGTCGCCAATGTCCTTTTCAGTGATCTTCTCGTTTATTGGTGGTGAGGTATAGTTGTAATTTCCTTAACTTTTTCTCTACCTTCTCCATATTTGCTATCACGTGAAGCAATATACCTCTGGGTCCAATCATTAGAAAAATTAAGTTTTCCTCCTTGATTAATTTTTTACTTTATGGTCTTAAGCATATCAGGTTTTTTTTCATTAGTTCCTTAGTCACTTGTTACATTTAATGACCCAATTTTCCTAATGACTCACTTTGTAAGTAATATTTTTTTTCTCCTTCAAGTACTAATGGATAGTATAATTATAGAATTGAAATTGCAGGCTTGAGTTTTGTCTTTATAAAGATGGACATCTTGCTATTTTGTGAAGCATTCCTTGATATGAAATAACGTATTTCGCCTACTCAAATTGATGAGTTATTGAACACATTTATTTCTCCAAAATCGTACCATTTACATAGGAAAAGCAAGATGAAAGAGATGACATTTTGGAACCGGGCACATCTCTTTCAAAGTATTTTTCGCTTTTTCTGTCGCATATGTACATAAACTAAAACATATATTTCGCTTTCACCAATAATTATGCTTTAATATGGTACATTTTTAACTGAAAGCTTTGTAAAATATGTTACGTTCATCTTTTCCATTTAAGTAATAAATGCCATTTTGGTTTGTCAAAATATTCCTCTGCTGGAACCTACGTACGCATGTATGTATAAGATGGTTCACATGTTACATTTTTGTGCGAAGATATGTACTTATAGCAGTGAAAGCATTGCATTCCTTCGTTTCTCAATTTTCCTTTTTTCTTTGCTGAATGCTTCTTTTAGGAATTTTCACGGCTTTCATCAAGTTTCCACTTTATTGCACAACAAAAGGCGAAAGAAATTCTTTCTTCGAACTTTAATATTAATAACCCAAGGAGTTACAATCACATCATAGGCATGTATGTAGGTTACTTGATGTAGCACATCAAAGAATCATGTTTTATCTTCAACGAGTCATCGCAAATCAAAATCAACATGTGACCTCCTGGAAATTTTGTTTCGTTAGCTCATGAGGCTTGTTAGCTTGATTGAAAGATCGTTGCATTTTTACTTCCACGCATAATACCAAACTACTTTAATCCAAACTATAAATACATCATAATGTTAATATTAATAAATGAGATAACATAATCATTCCATACCATAATGTTTAAGAAGCACTATTTTTTCTTGGGAATATCAAAATCATCATGATCATGTACCTCACTGAAAGAGTTCCTTTAAAAATTTCTTTCAGCACTATAAATTTTCTTCTACATTATATTTTATCCTTGTTGTTGAAAATTTCTCAGAGAGCTTGAAAATGACAACGAATGTGGTCTTTCTAGCAAAATACGAGTTTTCTCACAGTATTACGTTTGGGAGTCAGAAGTCGAAATAAGAAGTTTTTAGGGAAAGGGTCAAAATAGAACAAATCATATTTCCTAGGGATGTTTTTTGGCTTCTTCCAATACACACGATAAGTAATAGAGTGCAAGTAGTAACAGTGCTAGAGTTTCTGGGGAAGAGAGAAGACGAAGAGAAACACAAAAAGAAAACTTCTTTATCTGCACATTATACATTATGTTTTTATACTTTGCAATGGCAATACAGTAAGTACTTGCAGTACATTGAATACGTAATATAAAATGTGCACACATACAGCACATCCTTACAACTGCTTTATTTCTACTTATTCCTTTTTCCCTATCAAAAGAAAATCTCTCGAAGAGTAAGCATAAATCCCTTTTAAAGGCTGGGAAATAGCAATCTACTCAAGGAAACTTTTTATTACAATCCCTTTTTAAGCAAAAGCTATATAATACTTCAGTTCCGCTGCTACATATTGCATGATATCCTATCATCACATCTATATACCACTGTGTCATCCTCATCCTCATCATCATCCTGGGAAATAAAAAGAGAATAGGAAAATGAAAAGAAGGGATGAAAGCAGCAAAAAATTATATCCTTATGTTCCTTATGTGCATTTATGTGTATTCCGATGACTTTGCTTTTCAACCGTTTTTTTGTTTCTCCTTCCTTTGCCATCTTTGCAATATTCATATATATGAAAAGTGATATATGAAAAATTACATAAAAATATACAAATCATGTGCCTAAAATTTCTAGTAACTTTAGAGGAGAAGCACGAACATGTATATATTTCTATCTAATTTCTTCAACGTTATTACTATTATATGTGGGACCGGTAGGTGCAATAAAATATAAAAATGGACACATACTCAATGTGTGTATATATTTTTGAGACACGGCATCATGAAAATTGCTCAGTTTCTGTAGTCAGAGTTTGGTTGTTGCGAAGAAGAAGAGGCAGAGGCAAAAGACACAAGAAGACATTAAAGTCACAAGAAAGGAGAACAAAGCGATCTTTGAGTGAGGAGAAAATCTTTTTCCGTACTTTCGTTTACCTTCATAATATTAATATGATATCGGCAGTTTCTAGAAACGGCACTGGGTATGATAATATATTACTTTGTATGTTATGTGTCACGCTTTTCTCTCCACTCGAAGAAACCTTGACTTGACTTGAACAGTCGAGACTTTTTGACTCTGCCTTTAACTTTCACCCTTTTTACTATTTCACCAGGAAAGCCAAGGAAATATGCCTTTCTCAAGTTCATTGAAAGTACGACTTTTTAACGGTTGCGCACAAAGTAATGATCATGATCATGCTAATGGATATTGGACTGTTAAAGAGTAATTCATCTAGAAGAACATCATGTAGAAAATAGCTGGCGGGACAGCAACTTTTTACTTTTTGACACAAAAAGTTCAAAAGACGATTTGCCATACAGAGGACCAGGAGAAAAATAATAAAAGGATTGAGGATGTAAGCAGAATACAGCGAAACGAATTTATAGCGTAGGACAATTTTTTCAATGATTCTTTCGTAAGGAGCAATAACCTATCTCATGATCACATTCTCTCATTGGGTGTATTAAGACAAGAATCAAAAGTACCGAAAGTAGCCCAAACTGTAGCGTATAAATTTGAACAAAAGTTCTGACTCCACTCGCCTCACTTTTTACGAGATGACATTTTTTAATATACATGCATTTTAAATCACACACATGATATATCACAATATGTCAAAATAATTGTAAGCGATACATTGCAAAAAAAGTCAGACCCTGAATATTCGGTATCGTTTCGACATATATCTTCATTTTCGTACTTTTCGTGAATGTAAATATTGTAAGCTTTAGCACCATTCATTGAAGTGGAGCAGCTTTTGATGATGACAAATTTAGAGAGAAAGGAAAGGTCCATCAAAATGGCGCATCAGCAAAAGATTCCTTTTTGTTTCGGAATCAAATGTATTCATTCCTTTGGACCACACAAGTCAAGCGAATAACACTCTTTGTGTTCGTTTTGCAAACACACAATACCCGTTTTATCTTAAAACGTGTCTCACATTCACTTTCTATTCACATTCCTACTAATGCTGTATTATCTAGGTGTCGATTTTCTCTTATCCTACCTGGCAGCATTTTTATGAAAAGCTTAGCTTAACCTATCTAGATTTGAATCCAGCCATTTCATTACTTTCAATCGGTGAAGATCTGCGAAGAAAATAAATGGAACTTTCTTTTCTGTCTGCTTTCACTTCACGCTATGCTGATTGAGATGTCGTTGTATTGCACTGTGCTGTGCTAGATTGAAAAAAGTGGTTTACTTTTCCATGCATTTATCCCATCACGATTTTCACATACCTGACATTTCACATTATGCATTTCTATTCTTGCATTGGTTTACTAACCCCATCACTATCAAATCATTGTGATCAAGAAAATAGAAGAAATAGCGGCAACGTCGTCACCAGCCTATATGAATTGTAAATGAAAATACCAGACTTATTTTTGGCGAATCTGCTCCAAAAAAGGAAATTGAAGTCGGTTTCCTGAACAAACCTATTTTACATCATTTTCCTCTTTCTGATTTCACCAGATAAATAGTGAGAGACTAGAATGAAAAACAGACAAACAAGGAGCTCTATGATTCTTACATTGAGAGAAACGCAAATAAACGAAAAAACTGTGTCGGCTAAACAAAGAATATAAAAGACAGACATCGAACGAGACGTTTTTATTTTATACATTTATTTTTCGCTTCTTTCGCTTTTCTGAATAACTTGATTACGTGAATATTTTTCAATAGATGTGCATTAATATATCTTATCATTGTGAGGAAGAAAGGAGAGAAGAATAAAAATGAACCAAAAGCATAAAGATCATTGATGGGATTTTATCTTTCTTTTCACTGCAACACATGGAAAAGAATCTGTCGTGTTCCGAAGGGAAAGGGATTCCTCTATTTCCACTTAAATTTTCTTAATTTTCCTCTTTCTGCATTCTGATTCTTGGAATTTGGAAGAAAATAATGCGTCGCAAGTAAAATAAAGTAAAAGGTACAAAAGGAAAGAGAATTACTTAAAGAGATAGCCGAAGCCGCTCCATTCCTTAAAGCTACAAGTTCTTGTGAAATGCGAATATGGACCGAAAAGCACTTCAGGCTTCGTTTTATTAAGGTGTCCGTAGGACTAAGCGAAATGTCTCACGCCATTTTATTCTACTTAAAAGACAAAAAGTGTGAATCTGAATAAAATTGTGTTTTTCGGCAGGGCTAAGTAATAGGCAGGTAAAGTGCTCCACTTCCCCTGCTCACCGTGCTCACCTTTTCATTTGTTGGTGTCGGTGTCCTGGCCTCGTCCTCGATCTCATCTCATCTAAGCGTCATCATCACCATCATCGAGTTGCATTAAGGAAGAAGGAGATTCCATTAAAAGCACAAAGTAAAATCTGGATGCCATTGCCTTGCATATATTTTTAGGATAGAACAGAGCACTGCATTAAAGACAAAAGACGGCTCTTGAGTTAAAACATTTTTGAACAATATGAGAAAGGAACGGAGCAAAAGAGGAGAAGACTCGTTGAAAGAACATCGACATGCCATTAATCTTAATTTCTTCTTT
The DNA here is from genome assembly GCA_021029165.1 of Cyphoderus albinus. Lineage (NCBI taxonomy): Eukaryota > Metazoa > Arthropoda > Collembola > Entomobryomorpha > Paronellidae > Cyphoderus > Cyphoderus albinus. Next base: position 6,804 of record VYYJ01003933.1, read on the forward strand.
TACTCTGCTCTTCCAGTGTTCACACGCAAAATCACATTAAAAGCTCTTGTCAACCAGTCACCTGTCGGCAAATGATAAGAGCAGAGTGCTATTCAAAAATTTGCCTGCTTCACACAATACAATTGGAGTACGAAACTTGAAGAAATGGAACTAACCGTTTTCTACACATATCAGGGCGAATGTCGCCAGAATGTCTTATTGAGTAGACAGTTTAGATTTTTGTCTATACACTTTGTTCGGATCCGTACATTCCTACGGGCCTTTTCCTAATGTATTAATAACCGGAAATGGAGGGGGTGTCGTCCGGTGTAGCCTCGAGTTACAAAGGGGTAATGATAATGGTAATGTGATGACATTTTCATTCTCTAAAAGCATTAATTTGTTCTTCATGTATTATTCAAAAGAAAAAGAAAATGGAAAAATACTACAATGCGAAGGAAATTTAATTATGTCTACTTGAAGTAATTTTCACGTTAATTGCTTTTCAAAATATAATGGATCCAAACAATGGTTTTACTTGCGCTTTCGTTCACAATTGGCATGTGCTACCAAATTAAACATGTGTGCAACTGGGCAAATAAACACATTGTTTTGTTCTCCAGAATTGCAAGTTCGAGAAAATTATTTTCACGCGGATTGAACGAAACCGTCCATGGTGCAAAAAAATTATATGAGCGCCAATTATTTACAGTGGTTTCTAAATCTTAAAACTATTTCTCTATTCTTCTGATCATACATCTCTTTAACAATCTCCACTGGCTCCAAGCTTATAACCTCCAAACTCCAAAAACATCAAATGCTCCCTCTTATGTTTCAGAATTCGGGTTTTAGTATCGCAATACTTACTTAAGAAGCGAAAAGATTCTTCGGGGTGCGAAAGATGGAGTGCACTACTGCTTTCGAACTATTTGTATGAGTGTTAACATGTTGACTTTTTTAATGTTCTTTGTGCAAAGCAAATATTCATTTGTATAACATCTCCCTTGAATTATGTAAGTATTATAACAAATGCGTGTACAAATTCGATTCAACATTACTGAATATGATTGAGCAAACTGTTTTATTTTGAATAAGTTCTACGTACCTCGGTGATATAAATTAATAGTTTAAATTGAATTCCATCTACAACACTATTTTAATTTATAATTATAGAAAACAATGCAATTCAACTAAGCAAATAGTAAGAAATACTACAAAATTAACAACGAACTACATGAGCAACAATAAATACAATGAATGAAGAGTGAACGCTTTTACAAAAGTTTTTAATTTTTTGCTGAAAAGAGTTTATAAAGTGCGTGGGCGAGTTTATGTCTATTTGCATGAATGCGATCTTTTTGCATTATAAATATGAACCAGCATTTTATACAATAGTAAACATCTCATTTAGGTAACTTTCCAAACTTGCGGGTCTTATCTTTCTTTCGTATATGGTTGATAGTACTTTTCATACTATGTACTATAAAAATTACATAAGCCTACAGCAGCATCGTTATCATCGCCATCATCTCGATAATATCACCCACGTATTTGTCTAAATTGTATACACAAAAGTTTACAAACTGCAACGAATCTTTACCTTTTAGTGCTTTATACTGTTCAGTTTCTCAATTTCTAGAAGCAGTCGAGCCGAGCGGCATGTAAAATCCACTACGCGGTTGTGTGCGCACTGCGCACATAATAATAATACCTACATTACATTACATTTTTACTTTGTACTGAACATATTTAATTAAATGTTCAAGAATGCATGTGGAAGAAACTCGAGATTCGTCGTTCTGCTGTATATTACTTTGAGTATTAGGTATATTTTACATACGTTCTAAAAGCAGAAAATGTTTTAAAAAAGCTACGTAACATGTGTATAGATCAAAGATGGAGATCCCCTTGGATGGATAAAAGAAAATATTTCTGTATTTGTGCCAAAACTGCCTTATAGTTGTACCCAACTCAACCTCCATCTACTTTACAGAAATTGCCTCCTTGGTTTGCCAGTCGTGTGATGCTCAAATAAATGGATTGGTAAACTGAACTGAAAATCTCTCATTTTGCTTACTTCCACCAACAAAGATTTTAATGCATTTCGCATTAAATTTTGAAAAGGTGCACGTTTTAGTTCAACAACAAGTTGAAATGTGTACACACATTACATCAAGTTCCAAAAAATATCTCGCAGAATTTCTGTAGAACTCCGTAGAGTGTTAAAACGTTTCCTTTTCACTGCAAATGTCGTTTTCAGAACTTTTCGGTTCTAGTCATATTAATTAAAAATCATCATTCAAAAACTCAAAAACTATCAAAAATAACTATGAGTGAGGGAGACGCACCTGCCGATTCGGCTGAAACAAAAAAAGTTATCAAAATCTTTGGAAATGATAAGCTCTCAGAAAGAATGAACAACTTTCAGAAACAAGTGGAGAAAAAACAGGAGTACCAGAAGCGAAAACCTATCTCAACATCTTTTAAGAAGAATGTCAGTAGCAGCAGTACCCGAGCAAACAAAAGCTTCCAAAAAGGTGGTTGTGAAGCTTCACCAGCAGCGACGAAGCAAGTTACCAGTGCAGGCTTGAGCAAGGACGACCCAAGGTTAAAATATTATTTTTTATCTAATATGCAAAGTTTTACTTTAGATTACTTATTCCTGGAAATCTCTTTTCCTCCGCTTGCCTACCTCAATAAATAAACTGGGGACAGGAAAACCCAATTGAATTATGAGGAAACTGTGAATTTTCATTTTTATATGTAAAATCAGGTATGGGCGACCCCCAGAAGGCTCCAAAACAGAAATGAGAGGAATCAAGGCGCATAACCATATCAGTAAAGAGATTGTCGAGTTGTGTAGCGTAATTCGCCAAGTGGGCATGGAGAAGTCTGACGGTTCTTATATTGTCACATTCGGCGTGCTTTTCCAGACGTATACCGTCATTTCCAATAAAGTCGTGGGGATTCTTCTCCGCGCAAGAAAGCATGGACTTGTTGATTTCGAAGGAGAAATGCTCTACCAGAGAAGAGACGACAATAAAATAATAACCTTGCATCCCGCTGACTGGAGTGACGACGAAGATGAAGACGAAGCCGAGGATGAATAAAATGGATCCAAATTTCAGATCCAAAATTAATGTAATGTGCTTCGATATTATGGACATGGAGGCAGAAACATCTTCGCTTTTTACATCCCATTGAATTTGAATAAGTGTTATGTTATTATTATGTGTACTGTGTACAGATGCTTTTAGAATGTTCAACAACAACAAAAACATCACAAGAAGCCATGAGATGTTTTTTCTTCGATTTTTCTACAAAATGAACAAACCGAAACATTAGTGCTGGGTTGAACCTGAACGCAGAATATTTTGCCTGAAACGTGCTTCTTAATAATCGCGAATTTGCTAATGAATTAGATGACAAAATATCAATTCTGGAAAACTCATGCATATAAATACGATATAATATAAAGAATAACTTATTTTTATCGCGCACGTAATCTAGTCATTCAGTAAGTAACAAACGAGCTACTGTATTATTTTATTTTAACTAACTCACCGAAAATAAATAATTCTTCTCAGTTCTTCTTTTCCAGACAAAAGTTTTCTAGAAAATGAAACAAACAACCAAACAAAACAAAATAAACAAAATTTTCTTCCCTTTATTTCATCTCTATTAGGATAAAAATAAAATTGAATGTCTTTCTTTAATTATGGAGACACATATTCTGCATACATATTTGCTACATCAGGACAAGAGTGAAACGAACCATACAATTTTTTCAAACTGTAACTTTGAGGACATGCATAACGAAGAAAAGAATTTCTCAAAGAAGGGTAAAATTTTTTACGTAAGCACAGTATTGTTTCATTCTTGTCATCTTGAATAAAACTTTTCCCACTGTCACATTCACGGCATGCATTATGTTTTTTTCCCTTTTTCTTCTTCTGAATGAAAGAATGTCTGACTCATTACGACTTGTGTCCTACTAACGAACGACTGAAAAAGAGGAAGAGAAAAGCTGGCTTCTTTTCCTATTGTGAGCCTCATCGTAGCTGCCTTTTTCTTTTTCCCTTCCAGAAACTGTGTTACGTTAAAAAGTTATGCATATACCTACAAGAATGTTTGTACGTGATCAGATTAGCGACCTTGCTCCGCTCTGCTCCAAGTTCCATTCGGAGCATCATCTCTCGTCTACCACATGCACGAAGCAGTAGCGGCAATATTGGTAGTTATTTTTAAGAAAACATCTCTTACGTTCTTTTGAGCAAGGGAAAAGGAGAGAAGTGCAGAATAGTAATGTGCACACAGAGTTTTATAAAAAATATGCATTCGACTTTCTAAAAAATTCTCAATTCAACTTCTACATATTTTTTCTTTGTTGTCGTGTCGTCCCTTCGTCTCATTTCTTTCCATGAAGAATGGGCACGGGGAGAGTGCTTATAAAATTTCGTTACTTCCTGCAGCTTCTTTTTTGCTGCTTATGTCATTATGAGGAAATTGTTGTAAGATCCCTTATCAAGCATCACCGGATTTTAAACCAAACGTATTTTCCGCCTGTCACATTCCCTCAAGAAACGTGCAACGCAGCAATGTCCAGATATGTGTCTATGTTATAGGAAAAATAAGAAAAGAAAAGAAAGTATTTGAAAAGAAATGTATGGAACTGTGAAACATGCTGCGCGTGTGCAGAAGATGAACGTTTGCATTTTGACGTTGAGTTCCTTTCGCATCTCTTCTTATTTATCCCGGAGGTGAAACTCTTTATTATAACAAGCAAAGCGAAACGTAATGGTATTTTATAATAGGATCACTTATCTGACTCCGTCATTCTCTTCGTCCTTTCTAAGCCCAATTTCCTGCATTGCCCCTGACATTAATTTGGTGTGATTTTGTGCAATAGTTAGGTAACAGTTAAATTACACATGTTTCCACGTAATGAAATAGTAAAATAAGAAATAAATGAGATACAATTTGCGCAACTTTGTTACATAAGATCATTGGGTAAATTCGCCGAGTAATATTCCACAATAACAAGGTATTATTTGAATTCAGTGAGACGTTTCTTCCAGACATCTGATGGCATAAGGTTGATATTGTAAAGTCATAATAACATAAAAATTTACATCTTGATACTTTGTGTCTAGTCATCTTGTCTGGTTTCTATTGGATGAAGACGGAGGCGACGTAAAATTATGCATCGTGTCTAACATTCAATTCAATTATAAAAATGAAGATTTCATTATACCAACTGCGAAGAATGTTTATAGAGATGCAATGTTGAAATTTGGACTTGTTACAATTTTTGCGTAGATATGCACCTAAATTTGCATTACAGACATAAACTGTCTTTTACTTTCACTTCACATCCAAACTGTCTTTTCTTGGTGCTCCATAGCGCTTTGTGAAGTAATGTGATTCTGTTTATCTCTGAAATCCTTTTTAAAATAGATTAACATGATTATAGTGATTTAAGGCTCCCTGACAAATAATAAATACGCCTTGTGCCTTGTGCCACGAAATTGCTCTTACTACTGTAGGGCTGTGTAATAATAGTGATAGCGGGGCATAACGGAGGACGTGACATAAATTTTGAGATGATAACCCTAATGACGACGACAACAAGAAAAAAGATTTTGCTTGGTGAAAATCTTTGTTGTGTGTATAAATTAAGATTTTTGTTAATGCACAACATTCTTTTTTAGACGCATATCTGAAATCACGGAAAACATCTGAGGATGATTTTCCTTGAGAAATATAAAAATGAGGACGATGGAAAAGCCAAAAAAATGAAAGGCTAATAATACGATACTGGGGAACCCTGACACTTGGAACTTTTTTGAAAGCAGTGGAAAATTTTTATATCATCTCGTAAACTCGTCCATAGAAATAGTAAATGCAGTAAATTTTTCAAAATGCGCATAAGTTAGAAAAAGAAGAAGGAAAAAAGAGGATGTTGGAAGAAGAGAGGAGAAAGTGTTCCAAATTCCATTACGACTTTTATAAATTCACCGGCTGTACCATATTCCAACATAAAGAGCTTTTCTCCAGTAGTCCCAGTAATGAGACTCATTACTCTAGCTCAAAAACGACCATCATTTCCTCAACCTTTCTCTCATTACTCATCCAGCGAAGCGACGCTCGTTTTCTTCTTGCATGTAGAAAAGAGAGACTTCTTCCCCCAAGACTTATTTTCTTTCCTCGCTCATACTGGAAATGTATCAAGAGGAATGCGACTGGAGTGTAGAGCATAGACTCCATGACTTGATGGTGATGTGATGACTGTGTACGAGGATGATGATGATGAGGGCTCCACATTATATTACACCATAATATTAAAACATTATATATTGTCAGGAAATTACACTTGCTCCCTACATCCAGCCACTTCAGTGCCAACTGAAACACCTCCATTTTATCAAAAATGTCTATATTACATTTCGGCATGTAATTTGAGTATGCACTATTCATGCATGTAGAATTCTCAACTCAACTCGGCGTTTAGTATGAAATTTTTCTCTCCTTGTTGAAATTCATCTGAAAGTTCTCACCAAGCTCCGCTGTCTCGAATTAGTGTCTCGATGTTGTAAGAAAAAGCGGTTTCATGAAGAAGAGTTTCCTCAGAGGGCTCGTTTCAAATGACAAAATCACAGACTATAAAATGTCGTATAAGTAACATACATTGATGTCTCTCCAATTTTTCACTTTTTCTCCTCTCCTTCTCAGTTGCAGGTTTTTAACTTTACGTGAGAAAATGTGTCGATTTCCACTCACATTTCTTACTTGCCACCTTCTAATCTGTATGCCACAAGGAAAATTCCGTATCTGAGGCAGTATACGTAAATTACAATCTTGTTTGATATTTCGTGTGCTCAAAGGTGGAGGTAGGCCATTTCCAGTTGTTGATAGTTGACACTACTGACAAAAGAAATTACATGCGTACATCACTCTAAAATTCGTTAGGATCGTGACGAGATGGAGAATATCATTATTATTATTATTAACGATGACTTCGTCGACTTGAAAGCTGTTCTTTCTGAGAAGCAACTTAATAAACTTCAAACACTTCACTGTCTCAAACGTCAAAGAGTAATGTGCGCACAATATTATCCATGATCATGTGAAAGTGATATGTTTTGATGACTTTATACTCTTAACACAATCTGTCATGCGTCAAATGATTTTCACATATTCATAATTCTTCTCTGTCAGTTCAACTGTAAACTTCAATTCAATACCTTGTCATTTTCATTTTCCCCCTGGAGAGGAAAATCATGCAAGATCATCAAAAAATGCATGAACATCTGACTACCTAGCTTTTACTATTACCTTGCAAAGTCTAGTTTCACTGCTCCATTATTATTTGTTGCCCCCTCCGAAGAACAGAAGCCATGTCACAATCACAAGTTTATTACCAACTTTCCCTTCCTTTCTCCACTCGTTCACATAATCTTGTTAAACGAACTAAAGTAATATCACATCGTATTATATCATATCATTAGGTTGTTTGTTAGTCGTTGCTAACTCTGGTATACGAAGACGGACACAAAATATGTCACCCATTTCGGCGTGTCGTGTCTACTGCTGTTCTCATTCTCCTCCACCATCTCGTGTTTTCGCAATGTTGGCGTGGCGTGGACCCGCATTCTGGTGATAACGATGCCATAAAATTTATTATCTCTTGTTTTGTTGTTACTATTACTGTTGTGGATACATTTATGACCACATCACCGCTACTACCACTGTTCCGCCTGTGAAAAGGGTAAAAGTTGCTGTAAGTTGCCATGTGTCTACCTGCTATTTTATTGTGAACATGGTCCCTTCAGCTTACTCTTCGTTAATATGATGTATGGTGACACTCAATGGATGCAAATCCCGAAAAATATGAGCATTTCAGCATTAAGTCGAGACAGGTGGTGTAATGTAATGTAAAATAAATTTGCATTGTTTTGTTCTGTTTTCTTTTCACCAGCTCAGCAAATATTACCTGTTTCCTGTTCTCCTCCAGTTTTTCCACTCCAATTTCCACAGGCCACTTAAAATTTATTTTTAGTCACACCATTTTGCATCTCCAGTCCAAAACATAGCGTTGTA
>VYYJ01003934.1:0-14880 GCA_021029165.1 Cyphoderus albinus
TGAATTGAATGAGTCAGTGAAATCGTAACAAGCATAAATACAGGGTTAACACATCAAGTTGACAGGAGATGAAGTCGGGGGACGTTTCCCTTATAACTTTTAGAGGTGTAATAGAGAAAAAAAATCATCCTTCCCTTTCAAACGTAGTAAGCACTTATTATTTTATTAATAAATGTATCTGCGTAGCCTTAGGTTCCATATAAAACATATGCACAGGATAAACCTTTCTTTATTGTAACCTTACATTCAGAAAAAAGTCAACTTTGCATTCGGCACAGAATCACAATTTTTATTGAGTGAAAAGTAGGCAAAGCAAAAATACAGTCGACTGTAGTGTATAATTTTATTATATCAAAATAATCCAGAAGAAAGCCAAAAACTTTGGTCGTGTTATTTCCTTCAGTTAGTATCTCATTTTGGTCGGTTTGAATTTAAATAATTTAAATTAAACAAAAGACAGTGATTAAAACCAGAGTTGGTTGTTTTAGATGTAAAATTAGCAAATCACAAATATAATTTCCAGTTGTTATTATTTCCGTGAGACATTTTTGCAGAAAGTTTTTCCTTTTATCTCATCCCTTAGATGCAGAAGAGAACGTAGAGCTTAAAAACATCGCACTAATCAAACCCTTGAAGAGAAGTTTTTCTCCGATTTTTTCCTTCACATCCTAACGAAGTTTTTCTTTTACCCCAGCATTGAAAAGAACGCCTCCACCCTAAAGAACCAAACGGACAACGTGTATCGCGTACTTTATAACAATAGAGTCGTCGTCTCGTCATCACCATTAAATCTTTCCTTTCGTAAAAAGAGATAATGAGGATCATTATTATTATTTCTACTGCTACTTTTTTAGAAAAAATAAATCCTCTTCATTTAATCTATTATTGCCGAAGGAGCTTTTTTAGAACTAACAAAAAGTCCTTGTAAAAACTCTGAATTCAATTGAGTATGTAATAATAAAATAAAAATGGCAGTCAGTCGAAACCAGCTTTATTTTCATTCCGCTTGTTATTACAACTTACAACAGTTCTCTAATCTAATATTACCTCTACGCAACTTGAGTCAGTATTCTTCAAATAATAATAGTCGTTTTCCATATCATTTTCCGCCTTCTTCGCTTCCTACGGGAAAAAGATGGACAGAGGGAATGAAAAATTCATTTGTCGCGTCTTGCGGGCGGATGTAAGCACTTCATTTTGATGATTAAAGACTTGATCACTAACACAAGCCGACAATTTTTATTTGCTTCTCTTCAGTCAGTCACTTGGACATTTGAATAATAAAAAAGAAAAAAAAACTACGAAAATAACAACTCCTCTGCCGCTCCATGCGTCGTCGTCGTCGTTCCTTCGGCTCTTTTCTCTATTTCAATTTGTTTCGTGTAATATTATTACTGATTCTAATAACCGTTTCACATCGTAGACACCTTTGTGCTCGCCACAACTCCTTTTTACTAATATCATCAAGACTACTTCATATTCATAGTGTACTTCGACGAATGAGTCTTTTGTGCACGGTATATCATTTGAAAAGCAAGCAAGTACCATTTCATTATTACAAACCATTATTAAGTGCATTATTATTTCATTATTCATCATCACACCATAATACGCCGTTCCCATCCACTATTTGCTCACACTCACTCATAACACCAGATAACTACTAGACTAGAGGTAATTATATAACGATACACGTGTGATGATTATGATGCTTGTGATATTAATATCTTCAGCATGTCTTTCCCTTTGAAAAAACCAACTGTCAAATTTACCGTGTCTTCTTGAAAAATTGTCGAGGGAGAGACGCTATTTTTATTGGAGATGTTTTTATCACTTTATTATTACACGGGTTATTATTATTATTTGTTATTTTTATCCATTGTATTGAATCCTGAGTCGTCTTGAGTTTTTCCTTTTGATTACCATCAAGTAGTCATATCAGAAGAAAAACCGTGAGTGAATATAAAAAAGGAAAAAAAGTTTATACGAGACGAAAAATGTAATGTAATTGGCGTTGTTGATGCCGAACAATACTATTTATTTTGCTTTGTTAAATCCACGCTTTTGTCCATTTGAGGAGATACGAATGGCCGACACGACAAAATGTCGCTGAGCTGCCTATATTTGCTTTTGCTCACAAAAGTGGAGTTTAGAGAGATTCGTAGTAGCATTGGTATCCAAATAAAGTTTTGTCGTAGAACAGCCATGATCGTCAACGTCATCCGTCCGGTTTTTGTTGGCATTTTTTCAATTTCAATTGAAAAGAAGTACACGCATTCTGTTGCAATACTACTGTCATGTTGTTGTTGTGCCGGGGCATTATTCTCAATGTGTATTGGATAAATATATTGAGTAAGCCAAACACCGGCAGCAACCACTGAAATACAACACACACAGGAAAATACAACAATAACATTCATAATAATAATGACGGCAAAAATGAGACGTGAAATAAACAGAAAAATTTTCTCCAAGCTTTCATTTCATTTCATTGCTAATGATATGGTCCTCATATGTAGGAATGTGATGTATGTGCGCAAAGTAAAGTCTGTCTCTTCTCTTTACTCGGCCTACTTGAAAAAATGTTTCACGGAATAATACGTGTTTACATAGACATCGTATACGTTACTTTCAAAACATGGTGAAGAGTGAAAGATGCACATGAGAAGAGGAAAACAAAATAAATAGGCAGATCCATGAGTGCTTGTTATTTATTAGCATCCTTTACACACGGCAAAGTGAGAGAAAGAGGAAAAGAGAATGGTAATGGTCCTGTGTGCAATCCAATCCTCCAATTCCTCCAACCCTCGGTCGTTGAGTTTATGTACCTTATTATTAGTTGAAACGATCTTGTCGCTGTTGTCGTCGACAATCTATTGGGCATTGCATTCACCTCTGCATTATTTTTTTCCACTGAAAAGGTGTTTTTCTTGCTGTTTCTTCTTTACAATTGAAAAATATTTGCAGATTCATATTTCAAAAGAAGTTCCGCATATCTCTAAACACAATCGTCACAGATTTGGAGGAGGTTGAAAATAAATCTGATGTTGTGTATGTACATTTTGGGAGTGTCGAAATGCAATGTGTGCTCCATTTTCTTTTTGTCTCTTGCATTGTAGATGTGTGATTGAATGTCTCATTCATGTCCTAGTCCTGCTGCACAAGACCCCCAATTTACTTGTAGCATTCAATAACAATTTCACACCTTCGAGTGAGAAAAAAAGTTTTTATTTCGGGGAAAGGATAAAGAAGGAGCTAAACAAGGGGAAACAAATAATAACAGAGTAAAGCTGTGTGGCAGTCTGAAGTGAGACTCCCCTTTTTTTAACTATCACCGAATTGAATGCTGCGTGACAGATTCATGAAGTTGTGCATTGGATCCAATTGAATTGTTTTATGTCGTTAGTTGGAATTGTAGCAGTAGAAAACAGTTTTTCTGTTTTATTTTATGTGAGCAAAGTAGAGAAACGAAAACAAGGAACAATCCAATACAATTTTCTCTAGCTATGTTTACATCGTTGTATTGTATTAGCTTGGGGCGATGTGTACGTGCGAATACAAAGTTTGAGAAAAAAGTTTCTCGATTCTGGATCAATAAAATAAATTCACTGAAAACGATTTTGCTTTGCGTTGACTCCTTCAAACTGCAGATGTACATTGCTGTTTAGTTGCTTCTGTAAGTTATTGAGTGATTGAGTGTCTATGTATTGGTCAGCAGAGGAAATTTAGGCTCGCCTTTTGTGTATAAAATAATGATTGATCTAATACAGAAATACGTAAATGTTCACCGGAAGTTGGTTGAATTTCGAATCGTTTATGTATACAAATAGGTCACAATAGAATTTATTTTCATGCAGCGTTTGCAAAATCAATGATAGCCATTAAGCATATGTAACAGATGAAATAAAGTAATCCTTTCATCGGCTTTTGGTCTTTCAGGAGGATAAAGGTGAGAAATGAAAAGAAACTGGAGGTAATTGTAATATTTATGTCGAAAATTCACAACTCGGAACTATACGTAGAATAATGAATGAAAAACTCTCAAACAACTCAATTGAGTGTACCGACCGAATGGAGCGGCAATAATTCCTTTGCTGTTTGTGCAGTGACTGCTGCGAATGCGGAACGAGCAATACGATTACGATAGAGATCAAACAGAGAAGCTCTGTATTACATTACACGGAGCAATTGTGCATTATTACCCAACGATCACTTTTACTAACCTCAGCATTTACTCTAGGCATTTGTCTCTCTCTGAATGAGTGACACTCAACTTTGTATTACGATTATTACCATGTTTATTCTACTGCTTTGAAGTTCCAGAGCTTAGGCTAAAGTAGAAAATTCTTGCGGCCACCGCTTTAAACTGAGACGGAGAAGAGCGGAGAGCGCACGACACCAAAACAAGCAGAGCAGAAAGAAGCTAAAGCTGTTTCAAAATTTAAAAGAGATTAGAATATGATTGTGTAGAAAGTTTTTCACACTTTTGCTGTTGTAAGACAACAAAAAGGGATAATCATTATTATTCTCGGTTATAGAAGTATAGCAGAAGCAGCGGGAGCAGAGCAGAAGCAGTAATACATACCTTTGCTTTTCCTCCTCTTGTGCACACATATTTTTCACTATTTATTTATATAATCAGTTTTACCTGCTTGTAACAATGCTTATTATTCTGCTTCGTATATTTATCATTATCGGTGATCATGTCGCTATTATTACCAGTATTTTTGAGCCTTGATCCGTCAATAATAAAATATAACCCTATTATGCTCCGTCTCACAAAGAAAACAAAAACGTAATATGAACCTATTACCAGAGTTGAAGTAGATGAGCCGTAAAATAACATTATTCTAACAAAGTGCCCACTTTGATATTTACGGCTGACAACGACAAACTTACACCAGAGCAGGGCAAATGGTAAGCAAGGAATAAGCGCATATCTAGAAAATGGAAATCAAAGTGACTGAAAGTGAACAGAGTCTAGAGTAGAATGGTGGGGCTCGGAAAGAGATGAAAGATAAGAAATGGACATGAACAAGACAAAATATGTACATTAGTGGGATGGATTTTGTAGAAATCCGTATTAATATGCACGCACAGAGGATCACTCTTTGGAACTCGTCTTCCTTTTCCGTCTTAGTTTTCTGTTCTGGAGACAATCACAAGTAAAAACTTGAGAAGCAGCAACAAAGTACTAAGATCTTTTGAAACCATTATGATTATTCAAGAATCGGTGACGTGTCTCTATAAAACCGTGACACAATAAGATTTGATCGAAAATCGAAGTCTCTGGTTCAGAATTCTTTGTTACACTCACTTTATTTAATGCAGCGGTTCGAAGCTATTGGAACGCGGCTTCTCAGGTAAATATGAGAACCTCAAGGGAACTTTATTTAGTCTTTTTAGTGACAATCCGGCCGATCGATTTTTAACTGTTAGAAAAATGCTGCTTGGTCGGTTTTATTTATCGTAATTTATGTGACTACCGAGGATGAAAGTCAAAGCAATTTGGTTAAAACAATGAATGAAGCTATCTTGTAAACCGTTTTTCTAGGACAGATTTGAAGGATTTCATGTGACAATTTAATTTAAAACTGAGAAAGGACCTAGAACGGTAAGACTTGAGAAAAATGTAGTACTTTGTAAGTATTATGACATGCTCCGCTGTCCATAAATGTCAATACAATCTTCGGTTGATTGGAATATCATCATAATATTTTTCTCACAGTCCGTCGATTCTCAATGCATGCATTAAAGAGTGCAGACAACGTTCACGAAAATCGATATCAGACACGATCTTGTGTCCAAGTCTGTCTCAGTTCGCTCGACTCAGGGTTCACATTCACAAATGGCACCATTTAGTTTTCTCGAAAACGGATTATGAATGTACAAAGACATTTTCTGTATCCCATTTTGTTTGACGTGGTCAGACGGAAAGAGTGACCGGCCGGCCAGTAATGTGATTATCGATTATTATGCAAAAATAAAACTAAAAGCCCAAAATGCAACATTTCGTGTTTTAGGTGCTACTAAATAAGACTAATGGGGATAATGTAAAGGAAAGAAACCCTCGTTGAATGGTACTTTTCTTAATCCCCAAACTTTCTCAGATGGACAAGGAGCTTTTTGCCATAACACAATTTAATGTTCAACGCTACTTTCAATTAATATTTACTAACACCGTATTTTTGGTTAACTTGTGCATATCGTGTCTCATCATGTTTACAAGAGAAATGATTAGTCAGAATATCGCACGAAAAACAATGAACAAAAACCCTGTTAATACCCTTGGTACATTGTCTACTAGTACTAAACTGCTAAGGCTTGTTTCTAAATTTGGTCACATTGGAACAATGACAAATTATGAGATGAATGGAACGAATTCTTCCTAATCCCATAATATTTTGGCTCCATGAAGTACAACAGTTGTGAACACATTGCCTCGTCGTTGTCGACCATCGCATTTGTCGAACAAGTCGAACAGAAAAATTCTTTTCTCACGTGTAAGGCAAAGTTTGACGATGCGTCCATAATAAGCATTACTTACTTTAGCTACATATACACATTATTTAGAAAAAAACGCTCTAAAACCAAAAAAGTATTTACGAGAGTTAAATATTTTCAAACGCAGTCATAGCTTGTATAGACATGAGACAGAAAACAGAAAAAACATGGTGAAGCTTAATGAAAAGCTGAAGTACGTAGGTATTTCATTTTCATTGAGTTGTCAAAAAACTTCCTTAAAAGGTTAAAGCAATTTTGGAAGCCCGTTTGACAACAATTCTAAATTCAATGTGAGCTTTCTGTTTTTGCGAGTATTGAATTTGTAGTGGGTCTTCTTATGATATAAAACATCATCATTCCTTGTCTTGTTTCTAAACTTTAATTTTCTGTTATGTAAACCAAAGTTGAGATTGATTGGCAGTTGTGTAGTTTATTTTACTATAATTTGTACTTTTGTTTCTTTTGGTATATCATTCAACCACGTATTTTTTTATTTAAAGATTTCTTGTTTTTCTCTTGCTGGCTTGGCTGAATTCCCGACTTAATAAAAATGTTTACATTTCCCCATTTATAGATCCCAGTTCACGCAACCCAGTCCACTTTTGTGTTTGGAATGTTTTTCTTCTGAAATGAAAACTCCCAGAGTAAGTTTCAAAACTCGGGAAAACAATTTGAGCTCTCGCTCCGCTCTTTCAACTTTACATAAATATTAGACAAGGACCTCGTAATCATTATCATTATCATTAGCACCACGACTGCAATTATTATTACATATTCATGCAAACGCGAACATCCACTTTTCTCCCTCCCTCGTCGTTCAGTTTCCATTTTTTGCCATGCTTAGCTAAAGTAATGGTGTATTTATTGGCTTCATGTACACAATGTCACTTTTCTTCATTCCGGCACTTCATCATCATGACAGGAACATAAGCTCATGTCTGACTCTGAAAAAGCCTCACTTCACGACATGTGTAAACTTCCGTAGCGAGTGTGAAAAAAATTGTGGTGGTGGTGGAACATGAACCACATGCAAGCATGGCGCTCGCTGCTCATTCCTAAATGCTACATTTACTTACCACAACAAATGACTTCGACTTTTGGATTTGCTCCTCCATCATGTCATACACACATTTAGTGAAAAAGCAGGTTTTCCACTTTTCTCTCACTGTTTATCAAACACAGTGTGGCATCATGAAAGCATTAAAGCAAGCGTGGAAAACAGCGTCACATTATCCCTGATCCGTGTGCAATTTATACAAAAGCAAGGCAAAGTCGATCAACAATACGATGATAATGATGAAAATTAAAAAGCCATATAAAATAAATGCAAAAGCCCAAATCCCTACGATAATGTTTCTCTCTGTGTGTTTAAAACGGTAATGATGTTGATCAGGATCGTGATCACGGGAGCAAGCAAACAAGCGAGACATGTAACATGTATTGCATTAACGTGTTTTGTCGAGGTATTACGTGGATACATTTACAAAAGGAGTAAAAAACAAAACTTCACATTTGTACAAATTTTCGTCAAAATAAAATACACGAGAGAGAGCGGAGAGATTGTAAGTAGTAATGATAAGAATAAAATGTATAGGAGGGAAGCAGACGGGATCGTTATTATGACTCTTATTATCTTTTTTACTTGGGAAAGAAAAGCAACAACTCCCATTACCCAATACCACAACAGAGTGATTTTAGTCGAGGCAGGGAGCTTCAGCCCTTCTGGGCTTGGCTTCACTCCAAAAACAACCCACTCTCGACCAGTTAGAAAAGGTAGCCATCGGACTCTCATGCGCTTCAGAACCTGCCTCCTTCTTCCTTCCTCTTCTCCACAATGCAATCTAAGCTCTTGCTCAAGCTCGCTCTTTCCTTCTCACTCTGTCTCTACATGTGGAGAGTGCACAAACAAAGCATTATGCTCAATAAGTTCTCTGTTCCGCTCCGCTCCACTTTTCCTTTTTCTTATCCTCAATCATTTTTCTATTTACTCACCTTGTTAACTCACCTTTTACAACTCACTTTTTACTTTTCTTTTTTACCTCTGCTTTTGCTTCTCATGTCAGAAGGTGAGAGAAAAAATGTGAAAATCTTTGTTTTTGCAGTAAAGTAAAGCGCTATTGTAAAAATGAGCTTTCAATATTACATCAAGCATTTTTACGCGACCAAATAAATTACATGATCAAATTAAATGTACACTTTTAATGATACCTTTTTACAATGCAATTTTTATGTTGTCCACCAATAAAAAAGATGCGGTCTTTCGACTGATTGCTTCTGATTTTTATTTTATTTTTTATCGTTTATGTCTGTGTTATTCAGAAAATGCAGTGATGGTGAATAAAAAATAAAACAATGAGGGAAGCAAGCAAAAGCAAACAGACAAAGATTTCGCTCAGCTCAGTTCACTGCTCAGTCAGTCATCGAACCAAAAAACCTCGACTATCAAAATCAACCAGCTTACTAAAAGTTTTGCAAGTTTTATTCCCTTATTGAGACATCAGAGATGAAGATCAGAATCAGACAGAAGCCGTGTGGTGGTAAATAAGGCAGATGGAACCTTTTTTGGCTTTTTCACTACTACAAATTGTGTATTGTGTCCTGCAGTTACATATTATTTTATTATATTATCATCATTGTGTCCCTATGAGTCAAATAAATGCAGGCATGAATTTGTATGCAGGTTTCCCTCTGTGTGTGTATTTACAACTGAATCGTGAATCCCCTGAAAAACAACCTTTTCCCTTTCTTTGTGCCTTATTCATTTCACACAGTTAGTGGGCAACAATGAAATGAAGTTATCATTCCCTGGATGAGTTAGCATTGTAAGGGTACATGTACAAAGGCGAAGCCCTTAATAAACATGTAGCAAGAGGTACCCTGGGAAGTTGAGTTGGGTAAGATTTGTAAGTAAAGTCTCTGAGTTGATGCTCCGTTTACCACATAACTATCCCAGAGAAGAACCCTGTTCTTAACTTATGAACTAAATTTTCGACAACGACATGCAAACCGTCACCCAAAACAAGTGTCAACAAGAGATCAGTGTGTGTATACAAACGTATAAATATTATTGTACATCATCATATTTTCTATGTATACTCGTCCACAGTTACATATTACTTTGGGATAATAATGTGAGTAAGAATGGACACGGCTGCTAATAGTTAGGTAACCTAACTTATTTTTCTCTCAGGAGAAAAAGGTACATTGGTGGACTTTTACCTAGGACATAGGAGGAAACCGTAGTAGAGTTAAGTTGAGTTGAGCGTAGGGCTTAAAATCTGATTCTGCAGTAGTAAGTACTTACAAGCATTATAATATCGCTGCTCCGTGTCCGTGTGCACCATTAACATTATCTTCAATTTCGATCATCCCTCTTCTCTCTCCTTCTTCATCCTTCTTGTTCATCGGTGTGGTGTCGTTCCTCGTCTCCATCACTCTGACCGTCAGTCAGGCAAAGTTAGAGCTCAGAGTCAGTAGTTCCTTCCTCCTCTCATGATTCACCCTAACTCGAGCTCATAGCTCTGATCTTATGTAGTAAAACAGTAACCAGTACAAAACGGTACAAGCTGAATCAAATTTAATCTGAAGAAATTGCATCAATATTGTACAACTTATTTATTTCGATTTGATAATTCGATTAAGTGTTTGTGCTTGAACCATTCATAGCGAAATTGAAAAAGTCTACATACAAACTTTTTTCATAGACATTGAAATTTTAATGTTCCCTTCAAACGTGCGTCTCGCCTCATCATTGTGTGAGTGGAAACTATCAAAGAGTGACACAGTTTCAGTTATCCTAAACACGAGTGTTGTCCTAGTGCAATGGTCATGAAATTAGAAGGCGACTGGCCAACTGAGGCTAAAATGGCGAGTAGCACAGTGCCCCCGTTTTCAATTAGAGCGTTGCTCATGCAAGACGCTAAAGACATGCCCTCCACCGCAGCGGAGGAATCCATGTTGATGGCTCATCAGCATCGGCTTCTCACTGGTGGCGTTCCCCACCACAACAATAACGGCAAAGGCAACAGCAACATGAATAATCACTCCGGGAACAAGACAAATTCTCTGATGTCACCTCCACTTCATCATCACCATCACCGTCATTTGGTTCATCATCATCTGCACCATCATCATAAAATGATCTCATCTTCATCCGTGACAATGCCAGCTCCAGCGAGCACAACCACCCCCAACTCGGCTACGGCCAGGGAAAGGATCTCAGCTTTGTGTGATACCACAACCTCCAGTGACGAGGTGGAGTGTCCAGATGTCGACGTTGATATCGAAGATGACGAAGAAGTGGATGACGTTGTGTGCAATGAGGAAGATGTGGAGATGGTGGATGAAGATGGAGAAGAGATTACGGAAGATGACGAGGAAAATGTTGTAGATCAAGGTGTCATTGATCTCAGTGACATTGGCAGTCGAAATGTGAGCTCGTCAAGCTCCGACCTGAAAGGCATGGATAATAAGGAGCAGAATAATAACGGCGGCAGTGGCGGTGGTGACTCGACGAACTTGATAAAAGAGAAGAAAGCTAATGGGAAAGATTTGGAAGACGATGGGGATGAGGATAACGATGATGAAGATAAGGCATCTTCAAAATCGGAGAATAATGCTGGTGCGAATAAAGATGGGAGCGGTGATAAAAAGGAGACTGGCAAGCAGGGGAATAATGGCAAGAGTGAAAAAGTGAAACATGAGAAACCGCCATATTCTTACAACGCACTTATCATGATGGCTATCAGAAATAGTCCTGATAAGAGACTCACTCTTAATGGAATCTATGAGTACATCATGAAAAACTTCCCCTACTACAAGGATAACAAACAGGGATGGCAAAATTCCATCAGGCATAATCTCAGCCTCAACAAATGCTTTGTGAAGGTAAGCGTAAATTGGAAACTTTTTACATTTCACTCTTCAATTAACACTTTAACAGCCCACTGACCGCGACTTTTTATTTTCACTTTTTTCCCTTGTCCATTATTCATGATATATTACCAAAAATATTTTGATCCAAAAGAGTGAAAATCACGGTAAAACAATTTTTCAAAGTATTTTGTCCCTCTTTCACCACAGGCATTTATCATACAGCTTCATAGTGCTCAATGAGCAGACATTTTTTAGTTTTCCAAGAAAAAGATTTAATCTTGAGAGCAAACAAAAACAAACCCCTTAGAAAATTCCTGAAACCTTTAAACTTAAAAGTAAACATGAAAACACGATTAAGGTTCGGCTGTGGATGGCTATTGTGACTTTTGTGATATTCATCTTGTCCATTGTTAGTCTTGTCATCAAGACTCCATAAGTAAACCAAGAAAACAAACTTAGCTGTTATTAATAACATTTCCATTTAGATCCTATTTTCTTACATAAAGAATCCGTCTTTAATTTCCAATAACTAAAAAAAGATTCCTTTTCTAAATAACGCAGATTGCGCGCCACTATGATGACCCGGGAAAAGGAAATTACTGGGTGCTTGACCCTTCATCGGAGGATGTCTTTATTGGAGGCAGTACTGGGAAACTCCGAAGGCGCACTTCCACAGCTTGCCGCACGAGGCTTGCTAGCTCTGAAGAGGTCACTTTCCTACGGCTTTCCTGGTCACTCTCCGTTTTACCCTGGCGCTCCAGCCCCACATCCCGGTCAACCAATTCCTGGACACTTAAACATGTCAACACCTTCCCCGCTTTCCCCTCCATTCTGCTGGAATGGGACCCCCATCTCACCAGTAGTCGCTGCACAGCTTTACCAATCAACAAAGTGTACAACAACACCAACAGCATCTGGCTTCAGCCATTTACAGGTAAAACTTTTCGCTGTTTCACAATGCCCCATAAATTTTGCCTTGTCTCTAGCTGCATCATTTGCATGACAAGATGGCTTTATTAGTCCAAGACGACACTGAAAATCCTTTAATTAACCAATTTGTTATTCATTGATGCAATTGCAGATACGCAGCATCGCAGTATTACATGGCTAATGGCAGCAACGGTCCGCCACCTGGCGCTCCCAATGGCGGAGCCCCAAATTCTTTGCCACCAGGTGCAAACCCTGGTGTCTTGGGGAAACCTCTTGGATTGCCAATTACTGGCGCTCCTCAAAACATAGTCATCGTTCTCAGTTGAGCGTCTCTTATCAAAACCACCACCATCACTCCATCCCAGTCTGCAGCATCTCTACCATCTACAACAGCAATCACTGATGCAGTCCGCATCACCCCCAACGGCCGCTGCTTCTGCAGCTAATCACTTGAGTCATCTGAGTCATCTTACAAATCTCTGCGGTTCCACTAACAGCCCTGCGAGTCCCTCTACCACACCAAATCCAAGTACAATTCCGGGAGGACCCCGATCAACTTCACCAGCTTCGTCTGTTCTCGGTCTCACCAGTCAAAGTCATCCCAGTCCCACGAGTAGTGTTTCGGAGAGATCCTCATCAACGACCAGTCCTTGTCCAATTATCAACTCTCCAGGTAATTCTTCATCATCAACTTCATCAGCGTCCCTGTTACGCCCTCCCACCAATAGTTTTAACAGTACCAGTCCCACTGCAACCAACAACACTAGTATTTTAATGGCTAGCAATCTTAGGGGTAATTTAGTCACTTCACCACCGGCAGCAGCAGCTCTCTCAGGGTTGACCCACACCCGATCTTTTGATCCCTATAAAATTCATTCTAGCAACCATATTAATAATAATAATAACAGTAGTAATGTGGACTCGGACTAAATAGCTAAAGAAGTTTATAGTGAGTAGCAGCAGCAGTAGTAGGAAATTGAAGTGACGGACAGAACTAGTTTCTCAGCTTTTCCTAAACTGTCATTATCATAAATAATCATCATGTCTACAACCACTTTGATGTATTAAGTAGCAGCAGCAGCAGTAGGAAATTGAAGTGACGGACAGAACTAGTTTCTCAGCTTTTCCTAAACTGTCATTATCATAAATAATCATCATGTCTACAACCACTTTGATGTATTAGTAGCGGAGCAGAACGCGGATTGAAATTGTGTGACAAAATAGCCTCCTTTTCTCCTAATTTATATCATAAGAGCGATCAGGATCAGATGCTGTAACAGATACATAATTCTCTTTTTGTGTAATGTTCGATATAAAATAAAAAGGTGGCCGTGGCAGTAGTTAGTGACAGTAGTAGATGAGTTGGACACGCTATGGCTATCACTTTACTTAAAAACTTACCTTCGATTCGATCCTATCGTCGTATTGTGTAAGTGTGTAAGAACAAAAGAGGATCCCATTTTCCTCTTGAATTTCTAATCAAGCAAAGAAAATCAATTTTTCAAGCTCTTGAAAATAAAAACGAGTCAAAATGGAATTCGTAATGTATTATATTTTTTGTTATGTATTATTTTGTTGTAATGTACTTAACTTATAAAATGTTTATAGTATTGCGCTTTCACTATATAACAACTCAGTATATAAAAGTAATAATAACAATAAAACATGATTATATCAACGTCAATAATAATAATAAATAAATACGGACAAGTATTGAATATAATCAAGTAGAAATTTATGCCGATTTTCGTAATCCTCATAAAATTCATTTAATTTATTGCACGCAGCTGCAAAATATTTTTGTGGCGATTTATCCTCGATTTCATTAAATGCTTGCATACTACGCTTTATTGGAAAATGGAACATGAACTGTGCAGACAAGCAGACATTTTTGACACTGCGTAATTTCATCCAAGTCATATTATTATGGAGGGGCTGAAAATTAGTTACAAAAGTGGCATGTGTTGATTGGTTCGATGATAGTTTCAAGAGTGCATGAAGGCAAGCGATACTACGTATGCACTTACAATCAAGAACGGAAACGGTCACGGCAATAAATTTTGTAGTCGCCTTACATGTAACTTGAATTGAATGAATTGACAAACCACCTCCATTTCATACTCGTTTATTCATCGCTCGCATCCACCCAACATCAATCGAGTTGTATTAAAAGCGGCTTTAGCTACGGCTATAATGCCATGACATGGTGAACTGCCATTTACAAAGGTTTCGTCATTTCTTATGTTCGGTTCGATTTCGGCCAAAGCCGATGAACATCGTCGTGCTAATCAGAAACACGAAAATGTGTAAACTGCAAAAAATTCTAAAAATTTATAACTTAGGTACATACATAAAGTAATCTGTTATTTCTTCTACCTTATCGCAAATGTTGATATACGAAACATGTTGTTTATCTTTATTTTGCTACATGTTTCTGATTGTGTGATGGTTTTTAATGAAAAATTTTTGATGGCTGAATATATTTGCCAGGAAAAGTCTAACACTGTCTACACAAACAGATATAAAAGATAAAACTGTTTTTCTCTTTGCCAGCCAAGCCTACTCTCTGTA
>VYYJ01003935.1:0-14867 GCA_021029165.1 Cyphoderus albinus
TAGAACTCAATCCGTATAAACTTATTAAAATTTTCTTTAATTTAATTTGTCTAATCAGAAGGATTCAATGGAATCTGCACTTGTCGGAAAGTAAATATTTTCAGACAGTGGAGCCCGAAAAACATCTTCTTTTTCAATTGAAATTATATTTCACATTTACCATCAGCATTACCAAAGCATGACCAAATTACCATTAGCATGCGCAGAAAATTCCAGTTGAAAGCTGACATGTTGATACATCTTACAAGGTTTTAAAATTTTGCGCCTTCGCTCGCAAAGGGAAATGAAGAGTTAACGGCCGAAAAAGTGATAAAAATTATACAAACAGTTAATTATCTCTAGTTGTGTTATCTTAGTAAAACGGGATGTGCCAAAGTAGGTTATTACTATTTTATGCTGATTACGATTATGTAAAGAACACTGCATGTTTCTTTTCAAACACATCGATTTTCTCAATACTCCCCGTAAATTTTGAATTTGACCTCCTTTGACGGTCGGTCGGTTGGCTTTGACGGTTTGAAGTCAAACCAGGACCAATCAATAGCTCTTGGAAAGGGCTATCAGGTATGTGAAGACGGGAGTCAATTTTAAAATTTTAACGGATGAGAAACGAGAACGTTTGGTTTAGAACCTCCGAACCTAGTAATGCTTATCTTGGGCCCTTTTCGGTTTAGTTCCTAAGCTACGATTTACCGCCATGTTAAAAACCCGAACTTCCGGTTCAAATTACTCGAATAAAGGTCAGGCCTCGCCAAAAAAAAAACTGTTAACGCTTTCTGGATTTAGTTCACACTTTTATTGGCGAGGCCTGAGGTTTTGAGAAACGACCAGGGGCCCAAGTTCGCATTGTTAGGTTCCCGGGCTCTTTAAGCAGACGCGAAACGAGAACGAGATTTGATTTTTCTGCTTTGCCCACCTTTAATTCCAACTTACAATTAGAACTTTGGAAGAATAATTTGCATTTGCACAAGTCATGATACTGAAGTTAAATTGCATGAAAACATATTTGTTGTTATAAAAGTAGTTGGTCTTCTTTATTCTAATTTCAATTCACAATATTATACACTCTTGTTGATTGAAAACGGAATGGCGTAGTTAACAAAGTTCACTCCTTAATCAATAAAAATTTTACAAATTATTTTTAGTGCTAATATACTTTTGTGGGCATTTCGTAATTACATCCTACGTCCGAAAATACGTATAAAGTTGTTTAAGAATTACAAGAGTACCCACAAACACGAAATAAACTACTTAAGACAATCAGTTGTAATGTAATAGTTGTCATCATGGTTTGGACTGTGATGTAAATATCAAATACGTGCAGGCTTCGACACTCAGACAGTTTTGGTAATCATTAATACGGCCGACGGAACCAGTCCTATTTTATCCACAAAAAGCGTAAAGCGAAACAAATCAACAACACATTTTTTTAAATGCAGTAAACTATACATACTTGGAGACAAATATTAATAAAAAGTTACCTAATGCTTCTAACGGCATATCATACTCATCCCCTAGATAAACTTTCCTAGGAAAAGACGTCATCAAATTGAAAGGCCCCGACAATCCATCATCTCGATTCAGCTCAATGTACAAACGCACTGCTGCGAGAGGTTCGCCTACCCCAAAGGACTGAACAAGCGTCTTACCGCTCGGGAGACGAAGCTGTGAAAAAAAAATCAGTTTTGACGTTTTGAGTATTTAAAAAAAATCACTCCAGATTCAAATTCAGACAGACTCAGTTATTAATTAAACTCCCACCTGCAATTTGGTCTCTTTGTAGTCCTTTCTCGGAGAAGGAGTCGGGGGCTCAGACGTTGGCGCAGGTGTGGGTACAGGTGCTGGAGGAGGAGTTTCACCAGATCCACTTTGTTGTGCAAATTTAGCCTTGCGGGCTTGCTTATCAGCCTCAATTTGTGCTTTAACTCTTTCACGAGCCACCTTATCTTCAATTTTTTCCCTGCGGCGCTGCTCTGCAATCTCCTTCATTTCTTGTTCCTGCAATCTGCGTTTTGCCTCTGCCAATTCCTTGCCCATTTGCACTCTAGATTTCTCCCGATCCAGGTCGTCCTTTTTCTCACGCTCTTCCCGTTCTTTTCGTTTTTGTTTTAATTTTTCCTCTAACAGTCTCATTTGTTCCGCCTTCTCCTCCGGAGTCAAAGGTTTCTTCTCTTCCGTGGACTCGGAAAAATTGGAGTGATTAGTTTTGGCCGCGTGGAACTCCATTGTCTCCACATCTTTGAATAATTTACCGCAGCTAAAAATGTGCAAACAGAGAAAATTCATAAATATTCAATATATTCATTAAAAGCTTACACAATGGGCTATGTCAATACAATGTTCCACAAGCAATTTGCTTTAATTTAAATTTAAATAAGCAAATACTGCTTTTAGACTGCTATATCGCTATTACTGCCATGCTATCAAATTATTCAAATTAGTTTACTTTCTTACTCTTCACATTTATAGGATCGTACAGATTCGTCACCCTCAGTTTTTGTTTCCGCGGAATTTCCTGCCTCGCCACCGTTGTTACTATTTTCTGGCGCTGGTGTAGAAGTGGAGCCAGTGGAGGCTGGCTGGCTCGCTGGCTTATTGCTTGATCCTGGCAAATCCCCCTCCCCATTTTGTAAGATCCTTGATTCAAAGACAAGAGAGAGAAAAAAAAGATTTAAAATAGGTACTGTTTGATTTAAAGGTATGTAAGGGTCAGGCAGATGTCACAATAACAATAATAATTACCACTCCATGGCTGGCTCGACGCCCTTATTCCCAGTAACCTCGACCGCCTTCTGACTATGATTACAATGAAAGGAAAAATTATTTTTTAATTAAACAATTGCGAACCTTTCTTCAGATTCAGATTAATAGTCAATTGTAGTAATTGGTCATTGAAGATTTGAGAGAAATTGACTCAGCTATAAAAACTTACGCTCTCTCTCTGGAAAATCCCATTTCCACAAGACTTTCCACGAAGTCTGCCATTGTGCCGTTCTCAACCGAAAAGATTCACGTCAAATCAATTTAATTAATTAGCAGCTAATTGCGATGCGATGCGTTCCTTCCTTCAGGTCACCGGTGAAAATTACAAGTGCAATTAAAATAAAAAGTCGTCGTAACTTTCAATGTCACGATCACGAGACGAAATAAAAAAACCACTCGAACTACCACTTCACAAATTAATTTTTAATTTCCTCCAACCGGTGAATTTTAAATTAGCTTCTTGTTTTCACAACTCCTCTTATGCTGCTCTCGAGACTTCTTTAATTAATTAAAAATCTTATTTCTTCTAGTTTCGCTAAAAATGAAATGAAACAAAGTGAGACTTTTTCGTAATTGTCATTGACAATTTCGTTTTTCATGGATTGGATTGGATGCAGTTCAAGATGCAAATTCAAGTGAACATTGAACTGTCTGATCCATTCTGATGAGACGAGGGTGAGTCAACAACAAAAATCTTGCTGTCGGCTTTGCTTTGGCTAAGGTCTCAACTTTCAAATCTGGCGCGCTCGCTCCTCCTCGATAACATTTGGTAAACATACGCTTATCACAGAAAATGCTAAATGTATGTAAATACAATACAACCGAGTCCGCTCTTTAGGAACAATTGCAACTTGGAAAAAGATGCTTTATCTCTTCCTGTTCCTGTTGTAGTGTACATATCTGGAGCATTTTACTTTTTGTGTGCGTGCGTGCATGTGTCTAAATTACGTAATCCACTTTTGTTTGTACCCTCTGCTGCTGCAGAGTCTGGTGCTTTCTGCTACCACATGGCTCAAAGTCAGTTCAGTTTCAGTTGGCTCTCCTCAAGTGTCTCAAGTAGCAAAATATTCCGCAGTTTTGTTTTCGCACTTCCACTTCAGGAATCAAGAGAAACACTTTCATTTCACCGTGACATGCGACAGCGGAAGGGACGTGGAAACAGCTACGACACGACACGGTAATAAAAAGAGAATATTTTTTTTTGCATTCTCTCTAAATTCTATTCTAAATTAGATTCTCTAGAAGGTTGCTTTCTCCTGCCTGTAGAATAGCAGGTTTTTGTGACATTTACGTGGCTCAGTGAAAGCAGTAGGTGAATTGTAGATAGAAACTATTGGGTTATCGGTGACGTGAGTTTTTTTTAGCTAATTAAAGGGAACGCACCGTCTGTGACTGTGACAGTTGCTTCTGTTCCGCTCCGTTCCCTGCCTCTGCTTTAATTTTCTTTTTCATTTCTCTTCACTTTATTACGCTATCTGCGAACAACGAAACGAACGACTAAATTCAAATTTGTAATTAAAATCGGGCATCACAAAGACAGGACGACGAAGGGAGGACTAAAGGACACATCAAAACATTTCATTTTCATTTCTCCGACAAACTTCTTTCATCAGCAACACCAGCGTCGCTTCATTTTCATTTTCATTAATCGGCCCGTCTCGTTTCAGAAGGTAAGGGAGCACAGATTCGCAATTCTCTCGTTCTCATCTCAAAACTTGCAACTTTCTCACTTCTCTCCGTCGCTCGTTCAATTCATTTCGCATCTTTGAGTGAGGTACCCTTCATTCAACGACTCAAGGACCGCTACTTGCCGCTTTTTAGGCTAAGGTATGTACTTACCTTGTTAAATTGACTTTTTTTCTTTGTGCTCTGGTGCTGGTGCTATAATATCATAACATAACAGAAGGTAACATAACTCAAGCAAGTCAAGGTATAAAAAAGTCAAAAGAAAGGGAAAAGAAAAAAGAAAAGACCCTTGCCAAAAAAACGAAGGCAGGGAAGCAAAAGGAAAGCAAAGTGCTTTTAGAACGGAGAGTCCTTAGTCCTCAGAGACTCTAGATGATAAAAACAGAGCTTGAATACAAAAAGCTCATAGAGAGAAAGTTGTTTCATTTCATTTGATGGGGTTGTTGGAGGAAAACTAGCTGAGGACTGAGGAGCTCTGTTCATGAGCGATTCGATGTGTAACCCATAAAAGTAATATTATGTATCTATCCAGTCACTCACTCAGCACTCAGCAGTGTGATTGTGGAAGAAGAAAAGAGGAGAGATTAGATATGAGATCCTGTTTCATCTCTCTTGTTGATCCGTGCTCTTTTTCATTTTCTCCCTTCCTTCACTCACGCTGACTCTGACTCCACATCTCCATCCACCTTCACCTCGAGTCAGAGCCAACTCCTGGCAATGTAAGTTTCTTGCCTGAGGAGAAAACACTGAACTGACTGAACTGGTTGAGTTTGAGTCAGCAGATTCTAACATAACATAACAGAACATAACAGCGAAACAGTCAGCCGCACATGTTTCCCAGTCTCATCAGACAGACGTGTGTGTTCTCTCTCGCCCGCTGCTTTCTCTTGATGTTTGTGTTGGTTGGTTCGGTGCGAGCGAAACTTTTATATCGTCACTCTCTGAACACAACCTGGGGACCATTTACATTTTACACTCTCGGATAAGGGAAAGAAAGACAAGGAAGAAAGCAGCGCACAGTTCATTTATTTATCCATTGTGGAGAGGTGGAGGTGCTTTCTCTCGCCTTCCCAAACATCTTCGCATTTAGCCGAGCTGGGAGCTCTGCTGCGATATGATATGACGCTGATGCTGCTGCTGCTTTCCCGTCCTTCGATACGACATGCACGTATTATCGCTAGATTTCCTCTCATGGCCTTACTTTTACTTTACTCGATTGTGAAAACACGTCACCTTCTTTTCTTCCGTCCTTTCAGCCTTATATAACATTACCATAAACTTGCTTGTGTGTGTGGGAACTATTTTTATAGACAATAATCAATGTTGCAAGCAGCCATTCCGTGCCTTGCCTTGCCGCCTTTGCGTGGAATGCTCGTGCTTGCTTAATGCTGGGGAAAGTTGGAGAAAGTAGGCATAAGCTGAACATTATCCAAAAATAATAGGAAGTGGTGTCTAAAAGAAAACTCTGTACATGCACATGACGAGCACGCATAGAAAAGTGACTACTTTCACTTTACTTTTACTCTCTTTTAATACTCTAACAATTCTGTTGAAAAAAAAAATGCTTTGGATGAGGGCATCAACGGAACAGAGAGAAAGAGAAGCATCCAACGGAATGAACTTTTTTTCTCTTTTATTCTTTTTAAAAGTGGTGAAAACTCGTTGGGAAAATAATAATCCCCATAATATTTCATTTTATCCAGAATTAAAGCCAGGATACTGCTCAAGTAGCGAGTCAAGTGATTCTGCCTGGGTTCATCCTTTTCAGGAGGCAAAGTAAAAGCAAAGGAAGTAGAAAATGGGAAAAAGAGAGAAACATTAAATTCAAATTCGCATCATCATCATGATGAACCTCATAAGCCAGAGTTTGAAGCCGAATCCTCTCACTTTTTTCTACTGAATAATAATACTAATACATACAAGAAAAACACAGAGAGCAAGAGCAAGTAAACAGTTTTCCCCCCATTCTTTTCTTTCTTTTCTGCATCACCGTCATCATCAACATCAACACTGCCACCACCACCATCGCCACGATCATCATCATTGCCAACTTTTTTGGAGCACGTTTAAGTATATTAGAAACATTGCCATTATAATCCTTCCTCCTTTCCTAAACTCCTCGGCATGGTTCACTGCTGTGGTGAAAGCGGGTTTCAGTGTGGTTCCTCCTCCGTGTGCAAGAGAAGCAGCAGCAGCAACAACAACACAAAAGCTCAAAATTGCTTTTTCTCCCTCTACTCATTATACAAACAGGACGGGAACGGGACAGGAAAGGGAAGAGTGGAAGAGGAACGCTAACGCTGCTGCCTCACTTTTTTAACTTTCTCTCGCTCGCTATGCTGCTGGTTGGAAATAAAGGATGAAGTGAAAGCGGGGGGAATTAGGGCACATATGTATTAGCTGAAAATTCCTGTGATATGGATTAGTCTACATTCTGCACGAGCTGAGTGAGGAAGCAGAGCAGAGGCACGGTCACAGTCACTGGGAGGAAGGAGGAAAATCAACTTGTATATACATACATCCTTAGTTATTATCTGCTCTTGGCGACTCTGGTGTGGCGAGCCTTTCCAAAATAGCTTTTCAGTCGAATTCCAGCCTCTTCACTTCCTTTTTTCTGTTGGAAGTGGAAGAGCGACTGCGGTTTACCTAATAATCATAAACGTAAATTACACCGAAAAAAGGCTGTCGGAAAATCATTCTCTGTCTGTTCTGTATTCAGCCAATGCTCGCTCTCGGTCTCACTGCTGCTGGTGCTGGCACAACAGATTTTTATTCGCCTCTAGTCGAAGCCCAACAGCGATCAAGTAATGTAAAACAATACCATTACTACCATTCAGTCTCAGATAATAATAGGTAAAATTGCCATTGTGTGAAAGTAATCATTATCTTGAGTGTTTTTGGAGGTTAAAGTGCATTTAATGTTTAATTGCTTGATTTCATTCATCTTTGTCTGACACGAGGGTAGCAGCATCGAGAGCATATGACGCGACGTGATGTGATTGTTAAGCATTTTTCTGAATGGATGGTGAAATTAATGAGAAGAGAAAAGAGCAAGCAATAATCAAGATCAACCTTATCGCACAACTTCAGGATCACAAGGTACGACTTTCATTTGCATTATTATTGCATGCACAAGGGATTTTCATAGTGATTAAATCTGGTTAAAAGTTGCATGGGTGGGTTGAGATTGAGATTATATTGAGAGTTGTACAACGTACATTGCATTCCATGGGACACTAAAGTAATTGATACGTCAATATAAAACAAGATAATCCTGGACCAGGGGAGGCCTTTTCCTGCCTGCTTGTGAATTGATATTGATAGAAGGCTCATTCAACTTTCTCACTCCACTTCCTCCCCGGGAGGGAGTTGATAGCTGATGGCGGATGCTTCATTTACTTCAATTCGTCGAGTTTCTCTCTTTACTATTAGATACGTAAACCTAGATTCTAGAGTAAACCTGTGACAAAGAGAGAAATGTTCACTTTTACTCGCTTGCTTATGCTTGCTAACAACCACTTTTCTCTATCCAGTACAGTAAAGTAGAGTAAAGTATCCAGTCGAAGTCCACTGTTTACATTGTGCACACATTTCGATTGTAAGAGTGAAAATCGAGAGGATGGAATTGAAAGCCCTTGAATGAAACAGAATAGTTTCAGTCAACTTGTCTTTTCTTCGAGCGAAAAAACAATAGAAACACTTTCCTTTCTCTCTCGAACTCGTAACTCGAGAGAAGAGAGAGAGAGTCACTTTCTCTTCTTTATACCACTTAGAGTTTTGTATTATAAATAAATAATGGAACACGGGCAATAAATGTTTCCTGGCCGAAAGCGCCATAAATGGTGTTTTCAGAGCACACTATAATTGAGATCGTGAACGGATTCCTTTCCTGGAGCATAGTAGTAAGTAGGTAGTCTTTTAGCATGCCATACCTAATGCAGCTTTTTCCAGAGTCACACACAGATGCATAATAATAAATATTAATGTGTCATGTCATGCTTTTCTGTTTG
This sequence comes from Cyphoderus albinus, assembly GCA_021029165.1. NCBI lineage: Eukaryota > Metazoa > Arthropoda > Collembola > Entomobryomorpha > Paronellidae > Cyphoderus > Cyphoderus albinus. The sequence continues at coordinate 8,460 of VYYJ01003935.1, forward strand.
CTACTATTTAGAAGTCGCAAAAGTTCGTTTAATACTTGTTTATTTCTTTTACTTACGACTATTCTCCTTTTACAAACAAACAAAAGTTTTAGTTTTAGTTTAGTCGTTCGAGGTTTTAAAAGACGTCAACGTGTATTAATGTAGTAACCTGTTGTCTAGTTTAGTTTTTAGCACAATGGGAGAAACTTTGCTCGTTAATTTTATTAGTTTTATGGTTATGTTAGCGGTAGGAACGGACAATGAAGGGAAACGATGATTTTCTTTCTGTCTTGCTTTCAGTGTATCACTTGACTCGTTCGTTCGATGTACATAATATTAAAATTGAAAAAACGGTACAAATGTAGTAAACTAAACGGATACGGCAGAGTAATAACAATAATAGTAAAAACAATGCATAAATAAAAATGACGGTTACATTACAGTTACGATGGACGGTTTGTGTTTTGTTGTGCTCTGCTTGAATTGTATGCCTTTGTTACTCCGCCTGATTTAATTTGGTATTAGAGCGAGAAATGGCAGTATCTTTATTTAGAGTGAGGGAAGCCTCGACGATTTGTGACGAGGAGATGCTTTTATGCTCCTCGGTGAGATCTTCAGGCTCCGTGAGAATCAAGGTTGTGGCATTCTCTGGCACCGGGGGAGAGATGGAATTTGCCGTCAAGGTTGCATCAGTATCTGGTTCGGGATTTTCGTGAAAATCCTCCAGTCCTACTTGGAGAAGTTCTGCACATTCCGCACCGCTTATTTCGTCCACGTCCACAATGTCATCTCCAAGGTCCTCCCCAGGTAGCATTTCTTCTTCTTGGTCCTCTATTTCGGTCTGAGACGCAGCTTGAGTGAAAGAAGCGGACGGGCTTCGTTCTGGCACCAAAATCCTCTCAGTTTTTGATGGAGATTCACTTTCGTCTGCTACTATCGCTTTTTTAGCTGAGACATCCTCCAGCACGAGACTCTTGATTGTTGTGGTTTGCAAAATGTTTCCAACGCTCACTTTCTGAGGGTCACGTCTGTTTGACTCGAGAAATGACAGAAACTTTTCCCACAAATGTCTTGGCTCGTTTATCCTTGGAATCTACAAGAATATGCCATTTTACATTCCACTTTCATTCATGTGGTCGTTTTTATACTTTGAAAATAAAAAATAACAAGCAAAACTATGCATATTATACCTGGTAATTTTGAGAAAGATACACCCCGATGTACAATCCGCTGAGGAAGGAAATCTGCAGTTATTCAACCAAAAACCACATAATTTTGAAAATGGGGGCTGACAAGGATTTTGCCTGTCTAGCTTTTTTCCTCATGAAAATGTTAGTGAATGTTTTAGAATTTTAGACTTGACTTTTCTCATCTAATTAACTACTACACTACTTTATTTAATACTGGTTAATTGTAACTGTTCGAGTCTTACAATTGCACCTACAAATAGATGTGTAGCTATGAAGAGAACTAGAATCACGTTGTATGAATATGTCAAAAGTAGCCACAAACTTTGAAACATTTCTGTCAACATCGTTCCTCTGGATCGGCTAGACTTCCAACTTGTAACTATCTTTTCCTATTTGATCAGTTTCTGCAAATATTTTATTTTCTTCTGCTGAAACTTATGTAACGAAATGTTATATGTTTGAATGATGGCTAGATCTGGATAAGCACATTTTCCAGGAACAGCAGGGAAAGGGAACAGAACAAATCTCAATGTGTGCAAATTAGAATAAAAATAAAATTGTGAAGCACAAGAGGTAATTTAATTAAAAAACGCCGTGTTTGGGTGGAGATGGAAGTGAGTGAGGAGGAAGGCAAGAAAATGAGAGACAGGAGAGAGAAAAATGCATAATCCCGTTCAGTTTATTTTCCCGGGGGATTGGGCAAAATGCTGAAAAGTTTGTCTAACACCTAGTTTTCTACGACAAAAGGCTATTCTCTCTTGCTGTCTGTACGAATGACAAGAATTTTCGAATGTCAGTCTTTATAAGTTGAGGAAAATTATTTACTACTTATCACTTACTCGTTGAGTCAATACTGCATATTTTATAGGAAAGCCAGAAACTTCAAAATCGGGAAGAGATGAAGAAAGAAGCTGAAAGGGAAACAGGCGTGTCTTTCTTTACTTAGCATTGCATTACAATACGAATCTGCATTGCATAAGCCCAAGCCTGCCATTTACGATATGTTCATAATATTTTTCTCTCTCTCTAGTACTAAAAATAATCGTTCACGGATTTTCTTTCCGTTTACAGTTGTAAGAGCAGAGCTAAAAGTAATATTGTAAAAAAAACATGAAAATATCAAATCCGAAGGGGAAGTCCGATTCTGAAACACGTCAGGATGAGCTCCGATATTACAATATCCAAAGTGTTACAAACATTCTAACGAACGACATCATCGGCAATGTGCGTCAAGAAGTGAAGCCAGGAGAGAAGTGCATGATAAACATGAACATGCTAATGCAATTTACTTATACAATCTTTACTGAATCCGTAAAATGTCTCGTTGCTCTGTTTCATCCAACTCTTGTTCTGAAACCGACACTTTAAATCGGCATGAGAGACAAGAGAGACATAGAAATGCAGATGAGTTGAGTTGATGTGTGCGATGCGAATCCGGGCTATTTTTGGCATTCCTTCTTCGTCTCTACTACAACAGTTTCCGTTTCTTTTTTATGTCATAGTCATGTAAAAGTTGATTGGTGCCGTTTTATGTTGTTGATGTTGATAGTGATGCTGCAGTAGGGAAACATGGAAAAATCCATGCAAACATAAATATACACGTTTTTACAGTCGTTTTACTCTTCGTTTCATACGACGGTTTGACTTTTTGGGTTTTGCGCTTGCGCTTGTTTGGTTTTTGGTTAAAATTAGTAAAAATCAAGATGATGTCTGACATGTCTAAAGCTCAGAAGAAAGCTAAAACGCACAAGATGAAAAAATGAAAAATGGGACTTAGTGGACAGTTTCGCTGCAAAAATGGAAAATAAGCTGGACTGACAATTGTAATATTTTATTATCAGTATTCAGTAGGAACTACCCGAACCATTTATTACTTTAACTTCTGCTTCGCCCAAATCCATTTTTAATGGGAAAAGCTTTCACGTAATTTCAAGCTCGAACTCCGAAGATTAATCTTTCATAGAAGCCATCAAAAAGTTTTCTCAAAAAGCTGAACGAGAGACGAATGTGATTGTGACGGTAATACTTACAATGTAATATATGACCACCCACGCTGTAAAACTTTAAATATAACTTTAACTTACATTTTGCTCAAACAGGTTAGGTTTCGCTTTTACATACGTTACATTATATAATTTTGATTTCCTCTGTCGCTCGAATGACCCCTTTAACTTTTCTTTATGTAACACACCAACCGCCTACTTTAATCCACAGTTAAAAAGGGAAAAAGAGCATCGAGTAACATAAAAAAAGTTTTTTACTATTACACACAGAACCGGAAAGGTAAATAAAGTGGCTGGGGAATTAAATTTGAGAGTTGGAGCATAAATAAAATAATGAAGATTCGCCCTTAATTTATAAACCCACCACGGTTTTATGTGTATACGCAAAAACAAGCGCACGTATGTACGTGATGTGATGAGGCTCATGAAAAATCGGGTCTCCTCTTCTTGTTTTGTAGCGAAACTTTTCAAATAGGATTCGCAGGGTAATAAAATAATTTTGTAAGATGTTAGTTTTAAATTGAATTGCATTGCACAACAACGGGAAAAGCGAAACGTATGGGGAAAGTAAAAGCAGACAGTGGGAACAGGAGAAAGCCATGCATAATGAGAAGAAAGGATGGGATGGGATGAGTTGCTTTGGATTTACTCAAAGCGGCAGAGCGGCGGCGGCATAATACCTTTTACCGTTTCGGATCGTATCAGATCAAATAGAACACAATGCACGAGGAAGCAGGGCGAACGAAGGCCCATTTTCTATTTTCCACTCATGTTTTATTAATCAGGTCAGGTATTCCGTTTTACAAGATGAGGTAAAAAGTTTTTCCTTGTTTGATCATGTAGAACGTTGATGGGAAGCGAGCGGCGGCAGCTGGAGCATTGCGAGTGTGAGCTTCCTTCCTGTTCCAGTCCAGCTAGTTACGTTACATATCCTCGAAGTGAAAGCGAGCCTGTTTGATTTTCATTTCCTTTCACTTATCGTCCCATTCAATGGCGGTTGCAGCAACTAGTGCATCAGCCGCTGTAAATAATCGAGACGCAGACGACTGTTTTGGCAGAGCAGAGGCTGGAATAATCGCATCTGCTCAGGCAGAAGCCGGGGTTATTGGAGAAAATCCACTTAAACTCCAGCCAGATTCTCAGATGTCAGAGAATCGTGGAAAAAATGCAAATAAGGAGAAGAAGCAACAGTCGAAAAAGGAACGCTCATCCAAAGCCCCGATTAAGCAGCAATCTTCCTTGGAGGCGAACGACATCACTCTGGGGCGACAAGACTCATGGCAAAGACGGAGAAATGAGCGAACTCGAAGATCCAGAAGCACCGAAGAAGATTATGCGGGCAATGTTGCCACAGCAGAGGTAGTAGTCGAGAGTGCTGATCTCATCGAGGACAGATTATATTTAGGTAACTGCGTGCTCCATTATTTGATTAGTCCTAATGTGTTGTGTTATCTGAACTCCTGTTGCAATGTACCTCCTGTCAATTTTATGTTTCACATTGATTGATGACCACCACAGGTAGCAAAGATGCAGCGTGTGATATTCGATGGCTCAAGCTCCATTCCATAAGCCACATTCTGACCATTGACTCTTGCCCTCTTCCCACAAAAATTACGGACCTTCCTTTCGTAACAACGAAGTTTCTGCAAGGTATCCTATCTCGTCTTTTCTCGTCAAAGTAAATTACACGTACGACATGACATGGCAAACCAACAGAGACCATAAACATGAAAAGCAATGTTGTCAGACCCGAAAAGTTATCTCACCCACGAACTTATCTTTCATGTTCATGTTATTTTCACAAACTTTCCAAACTTCTCCCTTCCGGCCGCCTGGCCTGGTATGGTCTACTGTGGCATAAAATACATAAAGTAAAAAGCTTGGTTTTATGACGCATCGCCATATCGCGTCTCTTCTCCACATCTGTGCCGTGGAGTGCATCTTTCTTATTATATCATTCATTTTCTGAGTTTCGTTTCATTTTATTACTCAATATTCGCCTGACAAGACAAACCCGATTTTTTCAATCCCTTTATCTGGTGAAGTATGTCCAGGAAATGAGAGTGATAAAAATGGAGAAAGTGTTGAGATAGTGAGGACGAAACTTGTTTTTCTCTGTCTCTTCCAGTTACAGATATGCCTCAAGAGGATATTGTGCAGTATTTCGAGGAAACTAATCGATTCATTACACAATCAATATGCAACGAAATGACTTCTGGAAGCGCTCTAGTTCACTGGTAAGCACAAGACTGACGACACAAAGAAAGACGTTTGATTATTCAAGTGTTGACTCACGTAAACAGATCGAAAAGAAAACTTTTTCCCTTCTTTCTTTTTCATCCCAAAAAGCGCCTGTGCAGCCTAAGTTTCAATTTCACTTTTCACTTCCCCAACAAAGTTTTTCACTTTATTTGATATTATAGTAGAGAGAAAACGTTATTATTTCCTTGTATAAGAAAGAGTTGAAAAAATAAGAGCCTTTATATCGATCTATTTTTTTCGTTCCCTTTCCCCTTTCCCTTTTCTCTTGCTCCATGAAAAATAAAAAAGTTTATCTCCTTTTCTTGACAAAAGTAAAGTAAAGAAATAGATTTTGTATGTAGTAGGTACATAATAAAACGATGGAATACATAAATTTTCACTTGTCACTGCTAACTCTGCTTTTATTCCTTTTTTACTTTTATTATAGTTATTATGGTGTATCACGCAGCGCAGCTATAGTGTTAGCGTACCTTATGCACAAATACAATATTTCCTTAGAAGAAGCCCTTGAGAGGTATTTCTAAATTAAGCTTCTTTCTTCTCTCTAATATTTTAACAAGTTTACAAAACCCTTACTTAAATCAAATATGATATCGATATGAAATTTTTATATCTATATCACAATTTGTATATGTAAGATGTATTAAAATACAATCCAATTATGTACATTCCACTTATGATGTTCCGAGTAAAATTCTCATGTGCTCTGCATTTGAAATGCACACACTCGAATGATTTGCTTTTAGAGTGAAAGCGAAACGGGAAGCGATCGGACCAAATCATGGCTTTTTGTCTCAGCTGAAAATGTACGAAAAAATGGGCTTTCGGATCGACAGAAATTGCCCATCCTACAAGAGATTCCACCTGCATGTGGCTGCCATGAAAATGAAGTCTGGTGCGTGAGACAGGAGTAATCCTGACTAAGCTAAGAGAAACACCTTTTCCAGGAAATAATTTCCTCAGAATAATTGGGC
>VYYJ01003936.1:0-14867 GCA_021029165.1 Cyphoderus albinus
ATCAAAAACGAATTAATTGTGTCTGTCTGTACCGTACCTTACAACCGTGTCCAATTAAAATAAATAAAATAATACAAGACTTAATCCGTTTTTATGCAGTGCAGCTGTAAATAAGTGGCTTATCCGCATTTTATGGATACAAGTGGAATATTTTGTACATACATTTCGCTTATCTAACCTTGACTCCGACAAACATTCAGAAGAAAGGAAAACTGCCAAGGGCAAGCAACAAGCAAATAGAAATAAAATTCATCGCAATCATTTACATTCTACACCTATCTCACAGTCACAACACATCACATTTTCGACCTAACTTATCAAACTGTGAACCTAGAAGAAATTAAATAACCTTATAATTTGAGTAATTATGGAAAACCAAACTTCAAACCGAGTTTTGATGGTACGTCCGGCTACGTTCTTCTTTAATGCGGAAACGGCCGAAAATAACAGTTTTCAAGTTGCCCCATCATCTTCTAGCAATTCAACAAAACCGGAAATTCACGAAAAGGCCATTTTTGAATTCAACGGTGTGGTCAATCTCCTCCGTGGAGCTGGCGTCATTGTTGAAGTGATTCATGAGGAGGCTGGGTCCGTTGAGACATCTGACTCGGTATTTCCTAACAACTGGATAAGCTTCCACATTGAACAGAGTTCTGAACCTTGCGAGGAAAACGTGGACCACATTGTGTCAACCGTGGTGAACACGGCGGTTTTGTACCCAATGTGGTCACATAACCGTCGGCAAGAGCGAAATAAATTGTCGAGTGAAGCACTCCAAATTCTGCCCGAGGGTTCCACAATTCTGGACTTGAGTCCAATGGAGAAGCAGGGGAAATTCCTGGAGGGAACTGGAAGCATGGTACTGGACAGACAAAACCGGATTTGCTATGCCTGCTTATCACCAAGAACCACCCGTGAAACTGTTGATCTTTTCTGCAAAAGGATGGGCTACAAATCCATGATATTTTCGGGTTTCGACTCCAAAGGCCTTCCCTGTTACCACACGAATGTCATGATGTCCATTGCTGATAAATACTGCGTAATCTGCCTCGAAGCTATAACTGATCTTGGTGAAAGGGTTGAGGTTGAAGTGAGCCTGAAGAACTCTGGAAAAGTCGTTATCCCACTGAGTTTCAATCAAATGGACCAATTTGCTGGAAACTGCTTACAACTAAAAGGAGGAGGGAATTCCGGTGGCACTTTTCTGGTAATGAGTTCCAGAGCATTTGGATCACTAACTGACGAGCAAAAGGGAATGATTGGACAGTTCGATCAGATTCTTCATGCGGATGTTGAGACAATTGAGAATCTCGGAGGAGGAAGTGTCCGCTGTATGATTGCAGAGCTAGGGGAAATTGAGGTGGATTTATGATTTATTGTAAACAATTTTGAATTTACCTATTAAATAAATAAATTGATATGCAGACAAAAAAATCAAATGTGTTTAACCACATCATTTAGACATGCCTTACACCAAAACGGAAAGGTGGCAAATGTAATTTCCTGTTACATAAATAACCATAACTTACGAACTGGTTTGGTCTGTTTGATGCAATATAAATCGAATGAGAAATTCATATTCATTCTCGCCATCTCTTCCGATCTCATCTCACTCTTCTCCTCTGACTGGTGTAGTTAAGATCAAACTGCGAGTGGATACAAAACGATTTTTTGTGTATTACAATAAAAAGTTTTAAAAAATGGCTACGCAAGAAAGGCAAATTTTTGTAGCATTAAGTTTTATAACACTCTTGATTTTAACATTTTCTTCTTCAACATTTGGATCTCGAGAAAATCGTTATTTAGGTAAGTCTTGGTTTCTCCTAAACTAAATATGCCAATGTTATCAACGTAATTTTCATTGCCGTTTTTACTTTACTACAGTGGTCAAAGAAGGAAGCTGCAAAGCCGAGCCTCTCATGGGGAGTTGTTTGCATGCAATCACAAAATGGTACTGGAACCGGAAATCGCAAAAATGTGTGAATCACTTGTGGGGTGGTTGTGGATCGGGTGGAATGGGATTTCCTAGCCAGCTCAGTTGCAACTGTGCCTGCGCCTACTGCCATAAAAGAGACTAAATTAAAATTAATTTTACAATAGATTACAAGTTAGCTTGTTTGTAGTAATTAATTATTATATTCACAATGTAAATGTACACAATCAAACACACACTAACACTGGTCTTAATTAATCATACATCATCAATTATTATTAAAATTTCAAAAAAAAATCTCAGAGCGCAATTAGCGCAAATCTCAGAAGTTTGCAACCAGTCTGTTTCTCTCCTTCCGGGTTTATTTTACTTTTTTCTCCTTCTCTTTGTTGTACTTTGCCAACTCTTTGCAGAACTGTGACATGGGTCTCATCTTCGTGCCCTTCTTGTCGCCGCGGCACATTGGACAGAACCAGTCTCCCTTGGGAGTTTTCTTAAGAGCGACGCAGGAGAAATGGAACCATTCGATCGGGCAAAGGTGATTGCTACACTCGATCATTTTTCCTGAAGAACCCTGCTTCCGCATAATAAGAATTTATTTTAACGAAAATGCAATTTATCCAGTAACAATTATATTTATCTCCAACCACACCCACAACTTCACCTGTTCACAAAGGCAGTACTCGATGTCATCCTCATCGATATCATCATCTTCCTCGGACGAGGTTGTAGGTGTAGGTGCAGATTTTACAGGTGATGGCGCTGCAGCAGCAGCAACCTCTGGTCCAGTTCCAGCCTCATTGAGCTCTGTTAATTTCTCCTCCAGAAGATCCTCAACCTTTTGGCTGGTTTCCATTGCTTCATCGCCAATTTGGAGGGCACTAACCAGAAGCTGTTCCAAATCCTTCATCGCCTTTTTCTTTGTCTTGTCGAAATTGTTGAGATTCAAGTCGCATTGATTGCCATCCAGCAATTGTTCCATTGCGGTGTCCAGTCCTTCAAGTAAATCTTGGAGAAGAAACCATTTGAATTGTAATTGGAACAACTGGGATTTGTTATTAGTTAGTTAGCTAGTAATTAATAATTATAAATTAATACTTAAATGGTGCCATTGAGCCGTTTGAAGTTTCGAGACGTGCCTGGCCACCTTCAGACCAACTTCCTCTAAAGTGTCCAAATAGGAGTCCACGTAGGTCATCTCGTCAAATTTCTTCTTAAGTTCCATCTCAGCGGGGTCAGTCGGCTCGTCCCTTGGGTCAGATTCAATTTCAGTTTTCAAGTGTTTATGGCAAGTTTAATTCAAGATTCAATTTTCATTGCCGAGTATGATTTTTCAATCGAAATGATTTTGGTTTCAGTGAGAGTAAACAAAAGCAAAGCCAAAAGTGGATTGTGATTGTGAATTGCAACAGAGACATAAAAATGCATACAAGAACGTCACAAAAGTGCATGCAGCCGCAAAACTGAGCCAGGTTTCTGAAACAATGCGTAATGAACGCATTTTCAACTTTTAAATACATTCATTCAAAACAAGGGAAAAAGACACTTTTATGCAAGTTAACTTCATTTGCATATCATCTGTGACAGGTGATCTGCCATAAACAATTAAAGAAATCTAAACAAAGCTGAACAGCGGAACAGCTATTGAATTCAATCAAAACGTCATGTTCATGTCAAGGTCAAGCATCAGCCTTTATTAAATACGTATCAAAAATTGACACATTCTAATGTAATCGGAAAGTTGGGATTTTCATGGGCACATTTCATGTTTAGCGAGTTTAGTCCATGCTCAAGCCACTGTATGTATAGTTTTAAAAAGTATTTATTTAAAGAATATTGGATTGGATAGGAATTTGGAATAGACCGAGCTATCTGTGAAATGGAAACCCTTGTTCAAATCAATCGATCGATAATCCATTATGGATTATCCATAGTCTCGCTCTTCCTTGTTCATTGCTCCGGAGAAAATTACTGGTGTGTCCTCACATAAAACACACATCGATATCAATATCAATAATTATTTTTCTCCTCTCCCCTTTACAACTAAACTTGCCCTTGGTTCAAATTCAAAAACATCTACATTATGCAAAAAGAGTAAGTGCATGTGTAAATAAGAAATCTGTGATTATGTATTCTTATTCTGTCCAGTCCACACTGTCCACCACGCGTCACACAATGTTTTGACATGGCTGATAAATGTCAAAGGCCTCTCCTCCTCTTATGTATTTTAGGTTTTTAGTGTTTAAAAAAAGTGAATTTCTCGGTTTAAAAACCTCAGTTCAGTCCGAATCCGACCTATTCATTTTAAAAATAACTTGTCTTTCACACACCGTTAAAAATATTTTCAAATTGGGGCACTCTGAGAAAATGGGAAAGATAAGCCTAATAAGAAGCTTATTGCTCTTCGTAGGGCTTATCGCTGTGATATTCCTGCAGGTTTACTTAACGTAAATTCCAATTTCCAATATATAACATAAAAATAAGGATTTTTTTTTCTTTTTAGGATAAAGGTGCATCAGCCAGGAACATCCTCAACAGACCCGGAAGTGGTAACCGAATCAGACAAGAGAAATTGTTTCACAGTGATCTAGAGAGTGATCACAACGACATTGACGGTGATTTTACCATGGACAGTGACAACGACGACTTTGATATTCCTGCTGGTTTCGGTCATCCCCATCTTGGACTTGGTCTCGATTCCTGGGGAGGCTTAAGAGAAGAAGAAGAAAAAGAAGATCTTGGAGCTCCGGATGCTCAGATGAGAGGTCACTTGAAACGGAAAAGGGCCAAGCGACTTGCTAATGGTGAACGCAAGGACAGGGCAAAGCCAAAGCCTGGATGTTGTTATTGCGGTGGTAAGTTGAGTTTTAAATTTGAATAGTTATCATAATTTACTGCTTTAATAATTATAATTACATATTATAAATCTTGATTTGACAATTTACCGTTTACATTACTTTTCAGATCATCTCTGCTGTGACACGATGTGCCACGGGAAGTAGAAGAGAACGATAAAGGCAATGAGCACACCATTATACTAATTATAATCGCTGAGCTCAATCATTCATTCAAATATTATATTTGAAATATATGCAGTCAAATTAAAAAATAATGCAATTATACACATTTATTACATATGTAGCCCTTAAGATAATCATTTATAATCTAATAAAAAAACATTTTCATCTTAAAGCTCATCCGAAGCCGAAATAAGCATTTAAATGTTTTCAGAATCATGAATTCATGAGACTTAGACGGATCATAAAATTGGCCTTTGTTTTGCTTTTTACCTTGTGGTTTGTGGTCTTCCATGTTCCATGATCCGGCATCCAGCGCCACAACAACTTGTGGGCCACTTTTCATAAAAAATGCACTACATATCAGCTGCACAATTGTATAAAAGCAAAGCAAATATCATCAAATCATCATATCATTCCGGTTGCCACTTTCACAGTTGACAGTTGCTAAAAAGATCAAATGCTATCAACTTTATCATCCATGTGGTCCAGGTCACATTCGAGGCTATATAGATGTTTTAGATTATATTCAGTACAATCAACATTACCGTCATCAGTAATAGCAAGAACGAATCGTGGCGCCCGTGTTAGTGCTACTGCCTGTGACATCCCTACAGTCTCAATTTCCACTTCCGTTCTACATCAAGATATGGCAGCCGCAACAGGAGGTAGTGACGCTGATAAGCTTGTTGTGGAACACGACCCGAAGAAAAACAAATTCTTTATTAAACTGGGCAGTGGTAAATTATCAATTTAAAAATAAGATAAAATGTAATGAAAGCTGATTAAAGGGTTCCAGTTCCAACTTTCAGATACATTGTTTTTCATTTTTACTTCCTTCATTTTGATAAGCTGAAGCCAAATTGGAGTATGTCAAGGAAAAGCATGAAGACGGGCACTTTCTCAACATGTGGCACACCGAAGTTCCGCCTCAGCTACAAGGAAAGGGAATTGCAAAGATATTGGCAAAGGTAACCTTTAATTCTCAAGCAAATTCTTCAACGATAGTAAAGAAGGAATTTGAAAGAGTATTGATTTCTTTCAGGAAGCTTTTGACTACGTTGTAGCCAACAATCTTAAAATGCAGTTGACTTGTAGCTACCTCCAGAAATATTACAATGATAACCCTGTGGATAAATATAAAGCCGTCATTTTTACCGGTTGAATGAACGAATGTATGATTTAATAAAAATACACGAAGACTAATTAAAAATAATTACGCAATAAACGTATTGTACTTATACACACCGAGATTTATTTAGTCCAATTCGTTTTTGTAATACAAATTTTTACTTTTTAGACTGTTTAAAAAAATCGAGCCAATAAATTACAATAATCAGTAAAACTTAATTTTGATTTTCAATTTGTTTCATAACATCCGCATCTAGTAAGTAACCTTAAAATAAAATTAGAAAAAAATGAACGATACCTTACATACATTTCTATTTAGAACGCTTCTTTATCTAGAGTCTAGATTCTAGACGCTAAAACATGGAATTACTTAATTACTTACTACACACTGAACTGAAAAAGTATTAAATGCGGGTTCAAATGTATGTAACAACAATAATTAAGTAAATTATTGGAGAATTAATTACAAACTTGCAAGCAAATGTAATTAATTACAAAGTACGGTTTGATTTAAGAGGTAAGGTAATGAATTATTTACATAAAAATTAAATGAGAATAAACTGTGATGAATTGTAAATAGAGGATAATGAAAATTCTATGTAATAAAATTACAATTAATCTACTTCAAACCCCCAAAACAAACAAAAGTCGATCTTTAATCTCTCTCCGTCCATACGTCCGCTCTACTTTGTACAAAGGTACACATTTTACTTTGCCATCGAGTAAATCTAAAAAGAATGGAATTTAGTCGCTGTCACTTCCACTTCCGCTCCCACTGCCACTGCCAGTGTCACTCATTTCCGGTTCTGATTCTGGTTCCTTTTCCTTCTACAAAAGTATAAAACGAATTTACAATTTTTAGCTTTACTATTCAATCGCCCCCCTCAATTAAGATATTCCTTTGTTGTAATATAATTACCTTTTTACTGCTCTTTGCCTTATCAGATCCCTTTGATTTTGATGGAGCCGCCTTCTTCTTTTTCGATTTAGAACCATCATCTTCTGAACTAGAGTCATCGGAAATAAACTCCTTGGAAATGTATCCTTTTCCAGCGCCTGAAGAAGTCTCAGTGGGCTTTTTAGGTGAAGATTTCTTGGAGGAGGATACTTTGCTTGAAGATGACGAGGATTTTCCTCCTCCTCCTCCTCCGCCGCCGCCGCTCTTTTTGTACTCTTTCATAGCTTCATCATATTCTTCCTTGGCTTTTTTCGACTTTGCTTCCCATTTCTTTTTAGAAAGGCAAAAATTTGTCAATGGTAATACTAACAGACTACAAATCAAATCAATGTAAATATTATCAATTTACATACCGCCTTATCATCGCAAGTCTTCCACTCTTCGCCAGCCTTCTTCGTCAGTTCCGTCACGCTGAGCCCAGGATATTTCTTTTTCAGATTCTCTCTGTTCGAGTTCATCCAGAGGAAATACGCCGATTGTGGTCGTTTTGGAGCATCAGGGTCCCGATCTTTCTTCCTTTTTTTTCCTCCACCACTACTTTCCTTGTCCCGTTTCTTTCGGTCCTTTTTAGGTTTGTCCTTCTTCTTCCTTGATTCTGTGTCCATATCACTCCCGATTTCGTCCGGGTCGGTGCCCTCATCAGAACCAGACCCAGAACCACTTGAACCCGCGCTGCCCCTGTAGAACATAAAATCAAAAAAGAGATGATTAAAATTAAAAACCAATTAATGGACAACCGATACCGAATTTATCCTTTTATATTTAATAAAAACTTACTCTGCAGCCGCCTTCTTAGCTTCAGGATCCTTATCAGGATTATAATCATCATCCTCAGATTCCTCGTCAAGAGAGTCATCGCTCCTCTCTTCTGCTTCTGCCTTAACCCTGGCAAGATAAGCATCCGGTTCGGCTTCCGCATCACTGTCATCAAAGTCTCCCATTACCGGCTGGTTATCCAGCTTGCCTCTGTTCTTCACTCTTAATTTCTTATCCGAGATGAAATCAAACAGTTTTGGATACTCCTCCTTCTCGATACTCGAGAAAGTGTGAACAATTCCATTTTTCGTTTCCACTTCAAAATCAAAACTTCTTGTGCTCCCTCCACTTCGGGCAAAATTAACACTGCCGATTTCCTCAAATCTGATGTGAAGCGGTGGCTTGTGCACGTAAATGAAACCTCTCTCCAGTGGATACAGGAATCCTGCCGCAGCCTTGTACGAGCAGCTAATGGCTGGAGTGTTGGAAAGACCTTTGAATGATCCTGGAGTTGTGACTTTCCGGCTCACGAGCACCTTCATGATTCTACTGATGACCTCGTACAGCGGTCCGTGCAATTCTTTCTCCAGCTTTCCATCATACTTCTTTTTCACCTCCTCCCTGTGTATAACAAATACGAACACAATTTGAAGTTGAAGTGGGCTTAGGTACTTAATTTACTCTTTAAAAGTCTTTATTGTAATAAATTTTAACTTACGCAGAAAATGGCAACTCAATGGACACATCTTCCTCCTCTTGTCCAAAAAGGAAGGTGAGATAATGGTAACGGGTTTGTCCCTGCTTAATTGGAGGATCCAAACTCACCACAAAGAACATTTGACGCCCATCTTTGTGCGGAAGTAGAAAAAGTCGCAGCACCGTGCTCATGGGTATCTTGTAGTCGAAAGTTTTACCGTGGAGTTGGAAGAAACCCTGGAAAATCTTGATATCATAGCGACCTCTCGGAGTGAGACATTGGATCTCCCTGAATATGGCGATGGCATCACCCGTTGCACTGATAATACTGGCTTTGCCCATAACTTGGTCCTTAAAGTTCTCCACCGGGTCATCTCCAGCGAGCTCACTGGAGGGAATGTGAAATCTCAATTCCATCAAGGAAACTGGGGCATCATCATTTGGGTGGAACTCCATAGTCACCTCGTTCTTCCCAGTGGTGCACTGACTCACGTAGTTCAAGGGTGCCTCAAAGGCCAAGTCCTTGCCAACCTCAAAGCTAAGTGCAGAACCCTGGAACTTGGCCGTGCCCCAATTCCAGCCCCTCAGACACAACTCTTTGTCCAACATTGCGTTGTTGTACTTGGTGCTAAATGTTTTCGCGATGCGCTCCTTGTCAGCATCTCGGAATCCTCCCAATCGATGAAGCGCTCCATTTTTCGTGAAAATTCTGACACCCCAGTGGCCTGCTAGTCGCTGCCAGGTCACCACGTCAATATCCGAGGCTGCAATGTTCTCCACTTTCCCCGTTCGATTGTTCTTGAACATTATTCCACTGTCCATAAATTTTAACCTGCCTTTGGCCTATAATTAGATTCGAATTAGAATATTGCATTATTATTGCAAAACAAATATATACTCAAATCGTGTTTAAAATCACCAATAACTTTATTCAAAGATGCAACTGAATTAACAGTTAACTCACCATTGCTCCACGTTGCTCCAAAAGAGCATCTTGGTACTCTACACCTCCATCAATAGCCTTGGCTGCCATTTTGGAAACTTAACTTTGTTAACAATTTGTTGTGCTTCAATTACCTCTTAATCTCTTCAATTACGTTGATAACTCGGTATCTTTACTTAATGGAACTACTGAAGAATATTAAATGTACTTCAAATAATTAAATCACTGCAAAACTAATTAAAATCAATTATTCAATGTTTTACTGTTAAAAACGAAAACTCCTCCAAAAAAAAAGTTTTGTTTTTGACGATTTTTTTACGTTCTTTCCTTTCTTTCCCTGTGCTCTTTCAGCACAGGCTCAGGCTCAACGCTCACTCACTGTCCACTCAATGCTCAAACAAAATGCACACACAGACAACAGAAGAGACAGACAAAAGATCAGTCGGGTCGGCGTTTCTTCAGGAAATATTCCACTTCCCAACAGCGCGCCTATCACAAAGGAAGTCTCACCATGCCCCGGTTTCTCAAGAAGATCTTCACCTTCCGCGGCGTTCAATTCAAATACCCGTTTGAATTAAAAGCCCTTTTTAATCAAAACAAAAACAAACAACAAAACAGTAAAAACATGTGCGTGCATGTACAGATTCTAATTGAACATTTAAGTTTAATGACTAGTTAGTTAACATTCACCAGGTCAATGGCAGCGACGATTCCACAGGATGCCGAAGAAGGGCATGGGGAAAAGTTTATTGTCCTTACTAATAAATACGATTCTAATGGTGAGCCTGAACCGGAAGTGCCTGACCTTTTTGACCCTGGTGGTCCAAAGCTGGTGGAAGTTGAAGTGGAGTGCTGCACAATGACCGGAAATGAACAAGAGGAGTCCACACCTGTAACAGATTCATCGTGTGTATGTTGCCTGGTGTGTCTGAAACAAATTGATCCACCAGATATGGATAAATCTGACGATGGTGGTTCAGAATGTCATTCGGAAGATCAGAAGGTCAAGTTGAGCGTGACGCTTTTAGAATTCTGTGAGATACTCAAACCTGGAGCTTCACTGCCCTGTAAGGTCCGTGCAAGAAGGAATATGATGACGCCCCTTTGTGAACAGTGCATGGAGAAGGTTTCAAAAGTACAGGACCTTTTGAAGGAACTTGAAAAGTTGCAAGAGGTACTGACGACGTCGAGGAAGATGCTACAGGATCTCATTGTGTCCAGTTCTGGGGAAGATCCTAAATCGTTGAAGACAGAAACAATGAAAGCAGTGAACAGTATCAGGGCTATGATTAAAAAAGGTATTTAAGCTTAAATAATCAAAGCATTTTATTGTGTGAAGCTCAGTCAGTGTATTGTATTAATTATTTTCTGATTCTGATTTCTGATGATAATCCTCAGATGCGACGACTACGTCAAAGTTAGAAACCAGAAACAGACGAAAAGGGACAAAAAGAAAAATGCTTGTCAATCCCTCAGATGTAAAAATTGAACGTGGTACTACAAAGAGAAAAGGCAAATTATCTAGTTTTGGGCGTCGAGTGAAAACTCCAAAAAATTTATCCAGTAGCGACAATGATGACGATTATGATGGAGCAGCAGTAGATGAAGAATTCGCGGAAGCAAAAACGGAAGTAAAATATGATCCTAATCAACCATCAATTAAAATTGAACTGTCTACAGGAACCAGTGGGGGTACTATTTCCTCCAGCAGCGATGTCAAAATAAAACCGTCAAACTCTAGTGAGAACGATGGTTTATCAGATGACGGAAGCGGTTCCTTTCCAGATGAAATACTAGAAGAAGAGAATGTGCGAAAAAGAAAGCCCTCCAGAAAATGCAGAGAATCGAATGCAAGGCGAGGCAAAGTAAAAGAGCGGTTCGTGGTGTCGGAAACGAAGCTGTTGGGGCTCAAAGATGGAAAAATTGTCGATAAGAAATATAAGATTTGTTCTCAAAATAAGGCATTCGAAAAGAAAAATATGGAAAACTTGGCCAATGGCAGAATCAAATGCGAAAAATGTAGGAAAACGTTCAATAATATGAAATTAAAGGAAAGACATGTTCAACGCGTTCATGAAGGTAATTAAAATATTTTGTATGTAATAAATATGTACCAGTTTCGCCATTTCATTGATTGAATGTAATTATATGTCCATGTTTTAGGTCACGTCACTTATGAATGTAAAAATTGCAAAAAGGAATATGCTAAAATGCGGGATCTGATACAACACCGTAAACTAGAGCATCCGACGACCAAAAGTTTCAAACTAGCCAAAGGTACCTTAAACCATTTTAGTACCATGTATTACGTTCAATTGTAAAAACATTTCTTTAAACATTTTTTTCAAGGTGGCAGAAAATGTCATGAGTGCGAAATCTGTCACTTGGTTTTCAAAAATCTGGGTGATCTTCAAATCCATCGAAGGCGTCACACTGGCGAGCGACCTTTCAAATGTGGTGATTGTAACGAAACCTTCATTTCGAAGGGACGTTTTGAAGTCCATGTGGAAGTGTGTCATCCAGAAAAGGCCCCACTAAAATGTGAATTCTGTCCTAGATGCTTTTTTCGACAATATCGGCTCAAGGATCACCTGAAAAGTCATACTGGTGAAAGACCGTATCTTTGTGAAATTTGCTCCGAGTCTTTCTCCCAACCGACGTATCTTAAATATCACCAAACGAAGCACAAGGAGTTAAATCTTGCAGAGTTCAAATGCCCCGAATGTGACAAGAGATTTGCTAGCCCCGTGAATCTCAAGTACCATCGGGAAACTCAGCACCAAAAAAAGTATAGATACCATTGTGATATTTGTGGTCATGGAGCCACCCACATGAGCCACCTGAAGCTGCACAAGATGTCCCACACTGGAGAACGACCGCATATTTGTCCAACCTGTGGAAAAACATTTTCCAGGGGCGGACAGCTGAAAATCCATGTCCGCTCTCATACCGGTGATCGGCCTTATCCTTGCAATTTGTGCACCAAGAGTTTTACAAGTAGCTCAAAATTGAGGAGGCATAAGTTGACACATGAAAGCAATAAATCCAGACGAAGAAAGGCTGCAGGAAGTACAGCGGAAACTGAAAGTAGAGATGAGGAAATGAAAGTAACTTCAATTAAAAATCTAAATTCTCAAAATCAAATGACCGAGGAAATAAACGCTGATGATGGTAAGCAGGGAAGCTCTGGTAGTTTGGTTAAACTGGAACATATCCAGCAGCAAGATTCCCTCGAAAGTGATCAAGGAGCCCGTCCAGACAATGATAATAATGACACGGAGAGTCATGAGGTGGTAACCATTGAACAACCGAATGGAGTCACTTATCAAGTTATTGCAACAAATGCTGGTGGGGATGGTCCTTGCCAATATCTGCTTTTGAATGGTGATTTTTTGACTTGAGACATTTTTAAACCATATAATTGTATGTGATATCGAAAATAAAGTATCGTGAATTATTAGTATTTTTATTATGCAACACAAACCAGTAATAATAAATTATATATAAAAAAGTATATACTAATTCTGGATATTGCTCTCAAAAAATAAAGTTAATTGTACACTACCACACAATTCGTCATTCTTTGAACCTCCAACAAAGTTCCCTCCGTCCTGAGAATTTTTTTACCGGTTGCCAATGTCATACTTATATTTTTTCAATTTGCACACTGTTCATGAATTTATTTTCTTGTCCCAAAATTGTTTTAAACATTCGTGTACGCAGTGGGTGAACGGGAAAAGTCACTTTCAAGATTTCATTCCAATTTCCATTTCCATTGACAGGAATTTAGATAAGATCCAGAGAATGTTAAATTTCAACATTTTGAAGGGAAATGCAAAGGTAGGCCTCATCACTATGTGCGGCCTCTCTTTCATTTGGGGTTTGGCAGTGCTTCTCATTCTACTCCATTGGAGTCCTTTAACTGAGCTCAGAGCTTTGCGGTCAATCTCCAACGACAATAGGATGTACTTAAAACTGCACAATCGTTCGTCACTCCCATTGAAGACCCTGATGGAGGAAAACGGTCACGAGTGGATTGACATCTTGAAGGTGGACACGGAGGGCGCCGGCGCCGAGGCTTCCAGTTTACCCAGGTTCATCGAGGATTACAAAGATAAGCCAATTTTACTAGTGGGACAGCTCATCGTCGAATGGCATCATCCCTTCGCGCCCTCAGGACCCTTCCGACATAATGAAAGTCGCAGTTGCAGTGCAGCGGATCATATGTAAATATTTCGCTCGCTTTGAATGAGCCAGCACGCCAGCAGACGTGATTTTCTTTGTTTTCTCTTTGCTAGCTCGCCCAATCAGATATGGCGTCTTGTTCCTTAAAAAGCGAGTGAAATATAGATCAGATCTGCTGCGACTTTCTTTATGTCCGTGTCTACGTGTACTTGCAGTTCCACTTCGATTTTGCCTATCGCATCGTACCCTGGATGAAGAAGTTGGAGGATCAGGGTTTCCGACTGTTTTCCGTCAGGAAGAATAACTTAGACCCCAACTGTTGCGCGGATCTGGGATTCTTCAACATTTTCACTTTGGACCATTTTATCAAAGATCCAAGTCGATTTAACCTAACTAGAATAATCAATTAACGCTAAATATTTTATCACACACTTTTTATGTGATATCAGAAAGAAAGTCGTGAACTTGAACTTAGTATGTTCATTATGCAACACAATAACAGTAATAAATATAAAAAGTACATACTAATTCTATTCTGGCCATTTGCTCTCCTAAAAACTCGTTTTCCAGTGCAATAAAGTTAATTGCATACACTATCACACAATTCGACATTCTTTGAACGTCCAACAAAGTCCCCTCCGTGTATGGCATTGTAGAAAAAAACTCTACATTCATACTCATTGCTGTAATTCGGAAGTCGAAGATAGATAAGACTTGTCATAAGAGAGCTAGAGTTATTTTTCTTCGGCGAGGGTAACCTTATCATAGTTTTACTCTGGATGTCAAATCTCGCTTATCATCTTTGTAGCTTTCCTATAACCGTCTATGGCGATGGAAATGTTTTCATACAAAACACTTCTTATTTTCATTCTGTTTTTTGTGTGAAAAAAAGCGATTTTAAAAAGTGCAAACTCGATTAAAAGTCAAGCTTTATTTTTAAACGGGTTATTCACGAATCGAGACTGAATTATCGGGCAGTGTCTGCTGAACATGGACCGACTCCAAAATTTTATTGGCCCGAACGACGCCCAGTTCAACGTTTACCTGACAGAAATGGGCTTTGTCCGTGTCGGAGGAATGTTTGAACGGAGGGTCAACAATGCTCTCATAGTAGAGAGCTGGTACTTTGAGTGACTATAAAATACAAATTAATTTTATTTCAAGCAAAAGCGGTTATAACAAAATCGGTTATAGCAGTTTTGTAGCAAATTTAATAAGCTTTAAAATGCAACAAAGAGAAAAGAGTTA
>VYYJ01003937.1:0-14867 GCA_021029165.1 Cyphoderus albinus
GAGTGAATAATTCCCACTTTTGGAATAATTCCCATCTTACTGAAGAAAGAAAAACTGTTGACTGGCGAAAATGCCCAAAAAATGTCCATGCGTTATTGCTTTCACTCACATTTTGTTTCACACTACCCCTTCGTGTTACATAATTTTGGACAATGTGAAGTAGTTCAGATTACCCCATATTGAACAATCTTTGCCATTTCTCATCACATCCACATCCACATGATTCCCATTTCTCTTGTAAGTATTGAAATTAATGTTGTTGTGCTTCTTCGAAGTGAGGACACCAAAAGTGGCACATTTGTCTGAACATGAATTGTTCCAGCCAGTATTTAGGCAGCTTCCTCAACTAAAGTGAAATGAATTCAAGTTTTTCTTTCTTAGTTAGGTGTTACAATGTCAGAGTTATGCTGTTATTGATCCTTCCTCAGTTTCACTAAACAGATTTAGTAGCGGAGAGTGAAAGTAAGAACCGTAATGTTTTCCATGTTTTTCTTCATCTCTCTGCTTGCAAGACAAAAGACTAGCTATAGGCTTGGCTAGAGTTGAGAGACTAGAATTGTTATTTGTTACAATACTTAGCTTTATAGTCTCTACCAACCATTTTCCATAAACTAAGAAAGTTCCAGCGCGATTTTCTCCAGCTTTCCGCTTTCTCCTTGACTTGCTCATGTCACCTCCTTCTGGGACGGAGTGATGATGTGCATTAGTGATGAAGACAATGCAAATTCCATGCTTGCCACTTTTGACAATTTTTTTAGTCCTTACAACACATTTTGAACATAACATGGACACAGCCTGAGCGTGAGCTGAGCCTTAACTGAACTCAAACTTAACTGAAATAAACTTGCAAGTGGGATTTTCACACACTCGGAAAGTATATGCATAATATTATATATTTGTAGTTTTGTGTGTCCACCAATTTTTCGGAGGATATCTATCTTCTGTGACTGTTGCTTCTTCCATGTTAGCTTTACAGCTGCTCCTTTTCCAGCATCATCACACCACATGTATGAACAACACAGCACACACAATGAACCAAAAGAAAAAAGTTTTCATCTGGTCTCAACTGAACTTAAACTCAAAGAGGAGCCACTTTTCTGAAACCCTGGACAAAAAAAGCCAGAGTAAAATCAAATACCTTACTATCTGAAAACTCGGTGCCGTTTTTCTTTCTCTGGTGTTCCGAAAAGAAAAAAATACGAGGCACAAAAAAGAGGCAGAGAGAGCCAGTCAACTTGTGTGATGTGGTGATAAGACCTGAAGAAGAGCTCTGCCTGCAAGGATTTTCCAGTCAGTGTTTGTCTAGAGTGGGAAGGACGAGCATCGCTGCCTCTGTTGCTCCATGATTTACTTTCACCATCAGCATTGCATTAGATCACAGTGCTTTCTCTAAGACCTTGGAATTTCGTCTTGTCTTGTCTCGTGTCGTTTTTGTCATTTGGCATGATCAACGGATCCGGATCTTTTCAATTTGTTGTTTGTTGGTGTTGCTGGTGACATGTGTACACCTGTCTGATTTTCTTGTCTCCTCTCCTTTACGTGCTTCATTCACAAGTTAGAGCAACAATCAACAAACAACGACAAAGTCAAAGTCCATTCAAAAACACCTCTACAAAATTATGCTCCGTTTCACTTTCAAGCAATAACTTCTCACAATAATAACTTCGTTTTACCTCTTGTTGTCAATTACACCGTTAATATCCTATCACAAAACTTTTTCATCGCGTCACCTTTCAATGAAAAAAGTAAGAAAAATATTTTCATTTTTATTATGGTAAATAAACTCTTTTATTATGTTTATGTTGTGACTTTATTATTTTTTTAATGAACACGTCAAAACTTTTTCTCTTTCACAAAAAATTCTTTTTATTGTTTAATTTTCAAACTTCGCCCACTTAAACATAAAAGTTGTGTGTGTATACATAATGAACTTTTTGTATAGTATATTCATGTATCAGGAAACAGTTTTCTGTTTTCTCTTGAATTATAACAAAACGAGAAGTAAGGGTATATGAATTGATTAATTAAATAATTATAACTTTTGCCACCTCATTTTATATAATTAACTTAACAAAAATTTTCTTTGTCAATCAACTCACTCAAGCCTAAAGATAGTTAAAGTTTGACTCTTTATTTTGTCACAGTTGAATTTTAGAATTTTGGTTAATTATGAAAAGATTAAATTGGTGCATTAAAAAGATGGGAAAACTTTTAGAAAGAAACTTGAAAGATTTGCGTCATTAAAAAGACTAGAGAGAGTTATTTTTGATGAAAGGCACGTTACAAGATAAAAGCAGTTCAAGTGTTAGTTATTAAAGTGTAATAATGTTTTATTTATTCACTTTCATTTCAGATCCGCAAAACTAAAAAGGGAACGTTATTTTATTTCCCATGTCAAATACTTGATATGAAGGATGTATGCTAGCAAGTGAGTCCCGTACCATAATCGACCCAAAAATTTCGCTGCGTCACAATCTTATCATAAAAGAATATAAAAACAAAGAACAGCGGAAACTTAACAAGAATTAAACATTTTCACCTCTCACCTTTCTTTGTTCTTGTGTGTGTGATCGTTTGATTGTTTCAAATTGGGCTTGTTGCCTTCATGAGGGACTCATAACAGATTACGGTGGTAGGTAAAAGATACACAGTTTCACCGATGATTTTCTATGTGTATTAAAAATAAAACAAAAACTTTTTTCCTTCTTGACTTACATTCAGCAGTTTCTTTGATGTTTTTTTCCTGAAACTCAAAGTGAGTCAAGCTTACTCGAGAGTCACATCTGAAGCTGCAGCTGCTTCATACGGTTTTTTCTCTCTTTTGTGAACCATTTTTGCTGCCCTAAAGTCAAACAACAGGAAGCTCTAAAAAGCAAGAAAAACTATAATGCATATACATTTATTTGCAATATTTAAAACAAAAAATGTAGACTAATGTACCTCTGGTATATCCGTGATGTAGTGTAGACTGCAAAAGTTCATGTCATGTCGATTATTTACCCTGAAACTATCCAACCACGAAAAAAAAGAACCAAAAGCAGGTAAACAAGGCAAAGACGAAAACGATAGAGAAACTTGTTGGTCTCACTTTCACATCACATCGCCAACTCCATCATTTACATCACTCAACCCTTTCCACTTACTCAAACAAACAAAAAAACTCCAGCAACTCCAATTTCAAAACTTTTCCACGGAAAGTCCTTTTTACCTGGAATCAGATATTCAAGGGAATCGATTCTATTTCAATTAAAAAAAAATTTCTCTCTCTCTCATGCTACATAACTCAGATTACTGTTGATTCAGGTGGGCAAGCTGAAAACTCAACCCTACATGAGACGAGAATCACAAGAATACCTAAACGGAAATAAAACGCTTTGCTGAACAATAAAAAATCATCATTAAAAGTGTCCCGTTGTGTCCAAGTTTGTGTAGCGCCTACATTTCAATTGAAGTTTCCATTTTAAAAAGCTACTCTGTTTTGCAACTGACGTTTGACTTGGCGGTGAGATGACTCTTGTTTTATTTTTAACGGACAAACAAGGGAAAAAGCTTTCACTTGTCACTTCACTTCTTTTCACTCTCAACATTTGAACAGCCTTAGGGAAAGGAGCAACACAAAAGAGCTCTCATCAACTCAACTCTTCGTCTGAGCCCAACATTAAACAGAGAAAACTTCTTTTGTCTATGACTTTTTTCCCTTCTAACGTAACAAACATTGTTAACATTAACACATTCATTGGCGTGACTATAAATAACCGCGTAGACAATCTAGGTACTCATCTTAATTAAATGTACCAACTTATGTGTCAACTTTACCCTCAAACAATCAATCTCGATCATCTCATCTTACGAAAGCTGCAGCCCTGCCGTGCTCAACAAAAGTGTTTACATTTTGTGTTGATTTTAGTTATACAAACCAATTTTTAATTTATAACTTCAACATCAGTGTATCCACAAACTGTATCTTTTTTAATAAAAAATACATATACCTACGTAGTACGTGCTAAAAAACAGTGCAGCATTATTGAAGCAAGAAAAGCAAGCTTTTTCCACCCGCTCTGCATTTTTTTCACACAAAGTAAATAAAATCTTGATTAGGTTACGTATTTCGCTGGAAGCAAATGCAAGCAGAAAGTTTGGCATCAGTAGCACTTGGTACTTTCACTCCATTCCATCCATCCATCTTGTTGCTCCGTTGAAAAATAAGTGCGTTTTTAATAATAACAGCAGCACAGCAGGCTCACTCTCAGACCATCAAAAAAGTGAGCATTTTCAAAAGGATTAAATTTAGAAAACGCTCTCGTCTGGTCCGCATTTTCACCATCGCTTATCACGCGCTTATCTTCAAAAAGATCGCCGGTCTAAAAGCCAGTGTTGTAGTTGAGTGCAAAAACAAACAAAGAGTCTTTACTCGTTCTCTCTACCGCCTCCGTCTATTTTGTGTGTGTGAAGTGCGAAAAAGTGAAAAAGCGTCTCTTCATGAATTTTTCATTATCATTACTCTCAAAACAGCTCAGCCATCCATGAAATTTAATGAATTGAGTTGTTGAGTGGCTAAATTGTAAGTGAAGGCGTTAAATCAAAAAGGACAAAAAAATCAGACAATAAAAAATAAAATAACTAACCGCGGGCAAACGCTTTCGATCGAGGAAACGTATCATCACACATCACCTCTTGCAGTGTATTGCATTATACATTAAACTTTTTAGACAAACAAAATTGATAAACTACAGTTTTCATTGTTATCCAAGAGAACTTTTAAAATTTGACCTCTGACATAATAAAAAGTCCATTTTCCTACGAACGCAAATCTACCTGAAAATTACCATCATCACATCACGCCAAACATTGTCTGTCTGCTGAAATAAAATATAGCCTACGTTTTTAGCTTTGTGGTGAACATTTTCACCTGAGTGGATCAGAATAAAAACAAAAAGTGAAAGTGAAAAACAGTTTTCTTTTGATCATTACATCACAACATTGCTCGTCAACCTGAAACCACGTACACGTGGGCTGGCCTTGACGTTTAAGGTTAAACTAAAAGCCACAAATTGCGTCAATCGGATAAAAGAAAAATTACTGATGGAAATTTAAATTTGACTTTTGGAATAAAAGTAGCTAACAAAACCAAACAAAGAAAGTGAAAAAGGTTACTTGAAATAAAACAACGATCAGGATGAAGGGTGATTTACTACTGGTGTTTGCGCTCCTAGCAAACTGGGGTGAGTTTTTTTCTAAAAAAATAATTAAGTTAATAAACGTGGTTATCAATGATAACTTATCTTTGAATAGATACAGATAAAATCTATGATAACCGTTTACCCTTTTTTTACAAAAAAAAATCAATAATAAAAAGAAAGACTTTTCCCATAGACCCTTTTTATCCGGTTTTAGAAAATCTCTAAACTAGGCTAAGAAAATACTATACAACGAAAAAATAAATTCAACTGAACATTACGGTATATTATGTAGCCCACCTGAAATAATTAACTTACTCTTGCTCCCCGCATATTTCCTTCGCCCACACCAAAAATACCAAAAACGATATCTTACCATATCTTCGTATCTCTCAAAGTCATTGAAAGCCAAAGAAACGTCTATGCCTACTAAAGTAAGTTATACGGAACCTTATCCGCATCAGATAATAAATGTACGCAGCAGACTTTTTTATTACATTTATCATCTCATTTCTTTCCTTTTTCATTTTTCTTATCCTGATTGTACACGGCTTCATTTCATGCCCCATGTTGATCCTTCAAGAAAAAGCAAATATTCAAAAATTATGTTCTGTTTTGCTTGTTTGTGGTTGACTTGTCTTGCGCGTTCACATCGTGTATTATGTTTTGGATTCTGGAGTCCCACTGTGATGATAAGCCATGTTACGCAATACAATACCGCTAAACCATGTTGATAACCTTCGTAGAATAGAAAATAATGGTTCATATTTTTATACATTGTCATCTCTCTGCGTCCAAGTCACTGAGTTCAGACCCACAGTCTTTGACTTGACTCGACTCAACATCTTTCTTAGAAGCTAGGAATGACAAAATATTATTGAAAGAGACGGCACAGCGATATGCATCTCTAATACGATCCCGTCGCTCGTTTATCATAATCTGAAGAGATTGTCCCCGACTTTTATTCCAAGTTTATGACAAAATCGATGCTTTATAATATTATATTACATAACATCCATTCTATGCGTCACATCCGAGGGGATTTCTTTGCGGGGGACATGATTCGAAATCGAGTATAAAACTACATCGACAGGTTAGACAAGGAGGAGTTTCCAATACATTCACAGGATACTATTGTAATCTCCAACGTAGCCCAACACCCCACGGCGAAGCCGAAGCCTTGTACAGACTTAAGGAGAAAAATGTCGTTTTTCCTTACTCTCGTTCTTCTACCAACCAAGCAAACGAAGCGATGTCATGGATGGTACGTTTAGAGAATAACTGAATAACCTTTTTTGTTCTTTCTCTGATGATGACGAACTGAGTGAGTCTCTATCGGTCTATTTTCTTATCAGATATGACTCATGTTATCGTCCTGATGTTATAGTTTTTATCTTATCTTATTACTATTACGCTTACCGTTAAGATAAGTATTAGGAGGAGGACTGCATTTTTCTTCAATAAAGTGTCGTTTCGCTTCTTCTTAACCGCCGTTTCATCATTTTTCTCTGCTCTTCTCACCAAAAGGAGAACCAATAACATTGTCATTACTACTTTTTTGTGTCATATTGTGAAAAAGCTGTTGCAACAACTTCAGTGTTCCTCCTTGACTTAAACACAGTAACATGACTGCGAAATGGATTCTATTCTAAAGGAAAAGCTAAGGCTCCATCCTTTTCTTTTCCTTGACTCTTTCTTGGCTTTCTCATTTTGTCTTTTTTTGCTCGCTCTCACTCTCGAGAGTGATGTGATGTGATGCCTGCTTGTAATAATAAAATAATGGTAACATTTTTTTCTAGCTGAATGCTGAAAATGAACGCACGATAAAGCTATTTATAACATGGATTCATTACGTGGAAACGAGAAGAAAAAAACCAAGAACTTAGCTAGCTCGCTCGCTCCTTTCTCCGAGGAATTCTTTCTCATTCTTTCTCGGGGATGTTTGCTAGAAGGAAACAATGTATTCTCGTTCATACGATCGTGAAATCATGAGTGATGTATACAGCAGAGCGGAATGCATGTATGTGTGAAAGATGAGAAGAGGAAGAAGAGCACAAGAAAAACAATATTTTTTACGACATTGCCTCCTTCTAACTCCTGCATTCTAGAGTTCACCCAACGGAATTTTAGACCTTGGTTTAAATTCGATTCCAGAGGCAAAAATATATTTTGAAAACGCGGAAATCACACAATCAAAATCATCATAATTTTGTTTTATACACAACTACATTATGATAAAATTATTGTTCTTGAATATATAGCGAGGAATGATACAAGGTTACTCAAATCAGTGGACAAAATTGGATAAAAATTGGTAAATTCCATATAGCGTTTTATTTCCGATTCTTCTACGACTTCTGACGGTGACGATGGTTGTGTGGAGTGAGCTAATACTTAGTAATAATAAGGTAACATTAGAACCGCAACTAGAAGTACGTATTACTCACATGGAGTACTTCATTCATTTTATTGATCTTCCCGGGGAAATAAAAAGTGACCTAGTTTTTTAACGTGTCTAGGGAAAATGAGAGAAAGGGAAAAGTCTTTATAACTTGATTATGTTCATCAGATGCTTTCTCAAATATTTAAGAAAAGAGGGATGCACACGGTGCATGAATGGAAGGAAGTGGGTGATGTGATGGGATGTAAAAAGTATGAAAATTATACATTTTATGAATGCCGCTTCCTCACTAGAGTTTTATTATACTCTTCAGGCAAATTATTTATTATGAATGAACTGGAAACATTTTCAGCATGTAATTTGCATGTCAACTAGTCCAACTCAGCTCATCATCGCTTGCGACAGAATTATTTTCCTCTGGAGTTAATCCAAAGTATATCATCATAGTCACAAAAGACTCGCTTCCAGCACAAGTTGAACGATGAACTATGAATAGACTCATTCATGACATTATTTATGTATTGCATTTTCTCCATTCATTCACTCAATCATCAAGAGAAAATCCAATAAGGACGGGATTATTAACTAAAAGACTATTATGAACGGTATGTTACAGTA
The DNA here is from genome assembly GCA_021029165.1 of Cyphoderus albinus. NCBI lineage: Eukaryota > Metazoa > Arthropoda > Collembola > Entomobryomorpha > Paronellidae > Cyphoderus > Cyphoderus albinus. The sequence goes on from VYYJ01003937.1 coordinate 8,197, forward strand.
GGCGAAAAGTTTTATTTCTGCGGATTTGTGTGATGGTGATTAGGGACTCTATTGTGTGATCACACATTGCATACAACCTCGTTATTGCCAATGGCACATTTCTAGAGAACCACAAAATGTTGAAGTGAAAATGTTTCCTCTGGGATAGTCGGATGGTAATTGTTCTCAAATATGATAATAATTGTTATTCTATGCTTTCACTCTTTCTACTAAATCGACTCTATTTTTACAGCAGTATTATTATCGGTAGGCGTCTACGCTGGAAGGTTTCGGGGGTGGACAGAATCGCCACTGTCACAATGTTATTTTTAACACAATCCAGTCACAATTTCTGTGCTTTTCTGGGATATAATTAACAGTGGACAAAATCATAAAAATTGCAAAATAACAAAGGAAATTACTCCCCTCAGATTTTGATGGCACTACTTCCATTGAAATGTAAAATAACCTCAAGTGCTACAGTTAACACAACTTGTTTTCCCACAACTTAGCTAAACTAAAACAAACTTGTTTGTTATTACACCCAGTTTACGAACCACACACAGATATATTTGAGATAGCTGTAGTGGAGCAACAGCGGGCTAGGCACTTTTTTCCTGGTAGTGGCAGACCATAATAGAAGCAAATGGGTTTACCGTAAAGTGTAATGTGATAGTTATAACATAACGGCTAAACTAAGCTTAGCTTCGTTTGGCGATTTTCCTTCCCTTCCACTTTTCACCATCATCGCCCTCATCACATCACACGTTCCTTTCTTTTCAAATTTTATTCTCTTCTCGAGACACGCATGAAGGAGAATGAAATGAAAAAGAGGAGAAAAATGAGTGGAGTAGAGTGAAAAAGTGGAGAAGAGAAAAGAACAACTTGTGAAATTGCAAGTTGAGCACAAAAAATATCATAATCATCAACATTGCCATTACTTTTTCTCTTACATCGCACCGCGTCATCCTCATCATCACATCACATCACCGACATCATCTTCATCAGACAGGATAGAGACGGTGAAAAATGAAAAAAATCCGGCCCACCACTAAGTAAAAGCTACACAAGTGGCTGGCAAGCTTCCGCTCAAAATATAAACCTGATGAGGGAATGAATAGAGAGCAAAAAGGAAGCGACTTGAGTTCAGTCACGTCAAGACAAGTCAGTGAAAAAGCGGCTCTGCTCTTCAAACTCAACACCAACAACTCGCACACTCCATCCACATCTACCTGACCACTCTTTTTTCTTTCTTCGTTACTTGTCACTGGTAAAGTGCCTACCTACCTCTTTACTTACCAGGGATTGAAAATTTCCACTTTTCTTTCTGGAAAATTCAAGCTTGATTTCTACCACGTGTATGGTCATCTTTAGTTTTCTATCCAAGTAAAAATTAGGAAATATAAAAATCCACTGGCTACTTTTCGTTTTCTCATCTCTGGCCCCTTGTTTTATAAGAAGAGAGACTTCCCTTTTCTTTGCAAACTCAGACCCACTTCACATCAATGCTCTGCTCCGCTCCTTCTCAGTCAGATTGTTTAAAATCGAGCTGAGCTGACACTCTGCTTCACTCAACCTCAACGCCTTCTTTTTAATAGGAGTATTAACTCGGTTTAGATTGCTGTTGCTGTTACTATACCACGTGTATGGTCATCTTTAGCTTTCATGGGAAAAATAAAAATCCACTGGCTACCTTTCGTTTCCTCATCTCTGGCCCCTTATTTTATAAGAGAGACTTTCCCTTTCTTTGCAAACTCAGACCCACTTCACATCAATGCTCTGCTCCGCTTCTTCTCAGTCAGATTGTTTAAAATCGGGCTGAGCTGACACTCTGCTTCACTCAACCTCAACGCCTTCTTTTTAATAGGAGTATTAACTCGGTTTAGATTGCTGTTGCTGTTACTCCATTCTTCAGAGTAGTGTACCATTGTTGTGCTACTCTACGAGGTATGTTGGGGGAGTCACTCACAGTCAAAATCAACTGCTCCCAAAAGTTTTCAATGCTTTTTCTTTCTCTTGTTGGCAAAAAGTTGTGCTTTTGCCAACCACCGGACAAAAAAGAGGAGAAGAAAAGAAAATGCGTAATGTGTATGGACTGTGTAGATTTTCACTTTCACCTCGTTGAAACGAAACAACATTGATTCCGCTCCTTCCTTGCCTCCTTACTTGTCACGTCACTACCCCGCTTAAGCTTGTCATCCTCATTTATTTTATTTATCCTCAGAGGAAACCACTAATAAACCGCAAAGGGAAAGAGGTAGGTCAAGCCGCAGCCACATTTTTTCTCTCAACTAGACGTTTGCGCTCTGCTCTGTTGTTCTTTGTAATGTTAGATTCGATTTCTCTCTGTCACGTACGTACATCAGAGTCACGATTTATTTCCTTTCGCTTTATAATTACGCTCTTTCTTCCTGTCTCGCCCTATACAAGGCAATAATTGCAAATCTTTTGACGACGCGAAACATCCTTCCCTATTGCGGCCGAGCTCGCAACACAAATTACAGGGAGATTTTGTCCACCACCGCTGTAATTAAAGTTCTCATCAGTCATCAATCCAATGTGTGCAAAAGCTGTAAAGTCTCGATTTCTCGGAACAATTTGCATCATTTTCCCATTGTTTGATTCCTGGGAACTGGTAATTAACCTAAAATTTGTTTGTATCAAAACCAGTAAATACCTACATAGTAGTTTGTACCTCCTGCTTGGAACTCAGGGATGAGAAAAGGGATGGAATTAACTGGTAATTTAGTGAAAGACCATTAATTCCGGATATTTAAAAATGAGAATTATATACCTATAGTAGTAGCCCAACCAAACATTTTTCATTGAAGCAATAAAAATCCACAGACCTCTCAATGAAACAACGCTCTGTCTGGCAAAATCCTGAAAATGGATTAAATATTGCCGCTTGATTGACCAATCTACAATATTTCCACTCTAGACCTTTAATTTGTAGCCGAAAGTTTATTTTGGTTCAGACTCTGATTTTTTAAGCTTTGTTGATTCTCACTCAAGCCAAAAAAAGCCGAACTAGCTCAAATAATGATTCTGTCTGTCTTTACAGAAACATCGCCGTCGCTCTCGTACCTTTCACGATATTTATTTTTTAACGCACCATGCGAAAGCAAAAGGCAAGCCAATTCAGAGAAGCGCCATTGTTTGCAAAGAAATTTCCTCTCGTGTGGTCACTCCCTGCTCTTTTAAGCCAGAAGTAAATATATCTTTTCTTTTTTGGTAAAATCTCAAAAAGAGTAAAGTACACTTTTGAATTTACGCTTATTCTCCACTTTCTATGTGATCGTGTTATTTCCTAGTCCTCCTCTAACACAGCTTAGCTCTCTAGCTACTACGGACACTGTGAAAGTACCACTGTACCAGTTGTACGAAGCAAAGCACTATCATATCAGTTGCAAAATCAACAAAGACGAGCCTTTTTCGTATCGGTTGAATTACTTCAGCTAATCTTTTACATTTAGGCATTGGACCATGAAAGTGGTCTATCTATGTATGTTTGAATGCTCGCTATCTAATGCAGGCATTGTGTGTGTACTTGCTCAAAAGCCCCACTTGTAAAAGTAAAAAAGCAAAGTAAAATCGTCTACCTACATACGTAAGTACGTGCAGTGAGTGAGTTGGAGCAGTGAACTGAATTGAACAGAGCGCTGCTTTGTGTGAGGTCTTCTTCTTCCTCAGTCGAGTTCAGCAGCCGTGGTCCAATTTTCCAAGCCCTCGACCATGCTCATTCATTATGACACTACATCAGTGACAGAGTAGTGAAAGTGCACCTCTGAGCCTAATATGCACTCATACTCTCATTCATCCACATTCTTAAAAAAGGGAAGGAGGAGAACCGGAAGGGAAAATGGTTTGTGATAAAAGTCATCCCTTTCTTGGCCAAAATATGTTTTTTCCTAATTTATCGAGCATATTTGCCCTGTTTCACTTCTGTTGGACCTACTACGGAGAAGTACAGATGTAATCACATGTATCTTTCTTGGAACATAACCATTTTGGAAAAGAAGAAGAAGAAAGAGGAGACGACGACGATTTAACGATTCTCCTTTTTCTTTGCTTTCACTCGCTTAAAAATAAACTGCCGCACTTACAACACACTTACAGACGCTGGGAAAATGAAAATGCTTCCATTCATTTATTCATTTGACCCTTCCTTCTTGACATAAAAGGAAACCCTGGAGAAAAAACCTGGTGCGTACATAATGTAATGTGGGAAAGCATCAGCCTGTGTTCATCACATCAATGAAAGAAATGTGCTTATCTTTATCTTGTCCAGTTTCACTTTTTCTTGTCAAGGAAAAAAAATAAATAGAAAAACATTTTTTCTTTAAATGCCTGTCGTTAGTCGTTTTCCTTAGCGGAAAAGAGTGGGTTTTTTATTGTTTTTACGATTAGACCAGTGAACCGTTGTAGACATGTCACGGGACAAGACAAGTCTCATAAAATAGAATGTATATTAACACAGATTGCCTTGGGCCCATGCAATGTCCAACTGCAGGCTATCTCATGTTTTGTTGAAATGGGAGCAATGTACTCAGGCATAAATAAATATAAATAAATAACGAAAAACGCCATGCAAAAGAAAAGAAAGTGGAATAAAAGTTGAAATATTTTTCTTGACTTATCCTAAACTGAAAAGATGCACATGGTGCACTTTCACAAATGAAATATGAAATAATGAAAAAAGTGCAACCGGGCAATGAACGAAAATTATTAAGGAATACATAAAATATAATATTTGAAATGGAAGTGATTTCCTTTCTTTTGTCATTGTTATTATTTTTCACAAGTTGAGTTTTGTTGACTGCTCCTGAAAAAGATAAGGTACAGTTAAGCTCTGTCTGTCTTCACTTCATTTTTGGCTTACATGAAATCTGGGTTTGTACATTTCGCCTTGTCTCGCTTTTATTTGTCGAGTCGTGCACGCGTCTCACGACGAGTTCCGTAAACAAGAATGATGTTGTTTGTGATGTTTTATGTTGCCAAAATATTAAGCACGGCAATAATAATAAAGTGATGAGAAAATCTCGTTTGCTTTCTTCTACTCCGGACTATTCTGCTCTACGCTCGGTTTTCTGAGACGCAGAAGAAAGCCATGGAAGTGGAAGGCAAGGAAAGGATTCTTGTTTGAAACTGAACTCACTCCAAAACTTCATAATACACAGACCAAAAATAATATGGTTAAACGAAGACCAGTCGCTATCCAGTGCAACTTTGAGAGAGACTTACTGAACCTTGCGTTTCGTACGTCAGTACGTGAAAACTATTTTTACTTTCATTCTTCTTTTCATACTTTATCTTACTTTCTTCCAATTTCAACAGCTCTCCTTCCAAGCCCAAATTTGTTGCTCACTCCAAGACATTAAGTACCTATCTACACACAAACATCCACACTTCAAGGTAATGGCGTCACAATCGGGAGAATGGGAGGGGTATGACCCCCTCCGTGTGTTGGTTTGCAAAAACCAATTTTCACAGAGGGGACAAGTTATTTTAAAACAGAGAAATATGCTTGATATAACTCTACAACGCCCCTCTGTAGGCTGATAAAAAAAATGTCGAGCCACCAAAAATGTGCCGCATCATATCACCACGAAAGTGGAGAAAGCAAAAGTTATTGTAAAAAGAGAGTGTTGTACTTGTACTTGTGTTCCTTTCATTCAGTTCACTCTTCTTTTCTTTCTAAAGTAAAATTCATATAGAAAGTTGAAAAGAAAAAAGTTTTTTTCTTACCACCGACTTCAAAAAAAACTGAGAATGGGATTTTCTTGCCTTCACACGAAGAGCCTCTGATAGAAAATCGCTTTCGCACGCTTCACAATCGTTACTCTCACCCAGAAGAAGCAAAGTAAAAAACATATGCTCCTTGTTTGCTTTGCTCCAAGTACGACTTGGGATGGGACGGAAGTTGTATGTGTGTGTGTAAATGCTTTTCTTTTTCTTTCAAGCAAAAAGAGTTTTTTATTAGCTCACTTTACTCTACTCTATTTTACGGGACAAAACAAGTCAGCCAAGTCGGCTCGTATTTCACATTATTCTTCAGTTTCTTCCTAACTATAAGAAACAAGTGAGTGTAATATTTCTATTCTCTACTTTACAAAAACTTTACATTCTTTGCATTACTTAAAGCTAGTCACACAGTCCCGGAAACAAAATGGCCGTATCACATCACATACATTCACAGATACAGAAATTTATTACACCTGTCAACCAACTTGTAGAATAAATCTGGATGCAAGGACCTAAAGACTATGATAATAATAAAGTCCTACAAAAAAATATTTTCCGTTTACTTAAACACAATCTCACGCACTTTCCTTCCTGTGAAAAAGGAGGAAATGATGAATATAAATGTGCATTTTTCTTTCTCTTTGTGTCTGCCCCCGTGTCTGCCGTTTCTGGTACTGCTCCACCCAGAGACTTGGAAACAGATAGATAACAACGGCTACAGAACAGTGAACCTTGGTTTACACATAAAACTCAAAGTGAAATATAATAATGGATGTAGGACTTTTAAAACCGTTGAGGTAAAAATAAATATCACGGAGAAAGAATGGAACATTGGGATAAACTAAACTAACAATGTAATTTACAAACAGTAGCCATTTTAAACACAACAACGTCGTTAGAAAATGGACAGATCACTAAATTCTGGTAAAATCCACCGGACATTTTTC